>JXCR01137670.1:65235-95969 GCA_002079205.1 Phalaenopsis hybrid cultivar | reverse complement strand
GGTTCGTGTTCGGCTCGTTCGTTAAGAAACGAACACGAGCTTATTTCAAACAAACTAAATTTTAAACGAACCGAACACGAACACAAGCTTTGTTCGTTCGTGTTCGGTTCGTTTACACCCCTAGTGGTGACCGACGGTGGAGATCGGACACTGCAAGCATCTCTGCATGCGGTGTCCGTATGGAATAATTTTTCCACCACAAGATAACGATAAATTAGGATGACAGACACGGATCAATTTTATTTCCTAAATATATTGGGTGATTTATTTTGAAAATGACCCATTGAAAACAATTTTTTACAAAATAACACTTTTGTTGTGTTGTGCAAGCATTGGGAAGGGAATGACATATTTGAATTGATGTNAAAAAGTTAAAAGTGGGGCCCACCGAAATACACATTTGCGGTGGTGACCGACGGTGGAGATCGGACACTGCAAGCATCTCTGCATGCGGTGTCCGTATAGAATAATTTTTCCACCACAAGATAACGATAAAGACACGGACGGATCAATTTTATTTTCTAAAAAAATTGGGTGATTTATTTTGAAAATGACCCATTGAAAACAATTTTTTACAAAATAACCTCATTTTTGTGTTGTGCAAGCATTGGGAAGGCAATGACATATTCGAATTGATGTAATAAAAGTAAATCCAGCCTTTCCAATGCTTGCACAACACAAAAATGAGGTTAGTTTGGATAAAATAGTTTTCAGTGGGTCATTTTCAAAATTAATCAATTTAAAATTTTATTGATCCGTTATGGGAATCCTAACTTATCTTTCTCTTTTGGTGAGATGCAAATTGCTTCTCCTAACATTTGGAGTTTATTGAATCAAATTTAATTTTAAACTAGGTGCTTAATCCATCCTTTACTTAAAAATAATAGTGTACTGCCAAAAAGCGGTTGCTCTAACAAACAGAGACCAAATAGTTTTCATTTAACCCGTTTGTAGGAGGTCGACAGGGCAGATAAGTTTAAGAGATCTAGTTCATACGAGAAGTCAACCAACGGAGGCTGACTATGATAATAGATCACAAGAGATTAATTATGAGAGGCTGAACACGACAGACCGACTATGCGAGACCAAGCACAAGAATCATCAGAAACATAAAATCTCGTCATCATATTGACGAGGTCAATGTGAAGAAGACTTCTCGAAGTGCCCAATTCTTTAGATGGGATATGACTAAATCAGACACTTATATGTCTAAAAATCTAGAAATTATATATATGTCATTTTGTAAAGGCTACTCGTATAATAAGAGGTATTAAATGTAAGCAAGGTTTGTATCCTCCCATTNCTTAAAAATAATAGTGTACTGCCAAAAAGCGGTTGCTCTAACAAACAGAGACCAAATAGTTTTCATTTAACCTGTTTGTAGGAGGTCGACGGGGCAGATAAGTTTAAGAGATCAAAAGATCAAGAGATCAAGTTCATACGAGAAGTCAACCAACGGAGGCTGACTATGATAATAGACCACAAGAGACTAATTATGAGAGGCTGACCACGAAAGGCCGACTATGCGAGACCAAGCACAAGAATCATCAGAAACATAAAATCTCGTCATCATATTGACGAGGTCAATGTGAAGAAGACTTCTCGAAGTGCCCAATTCTTTAGATGGGATATGACTAAATCAGACACTTATACGTCTAAAAATCTAGAAATTGTATAAGTATATGTCATTTTGTAAAGGCTACTCGTATAATAAGAGGTATAAATGTAAGCAAGATTTGTATCCTCCCATCCGGAGAACCTGATTAGGACAATCCTCAAACCTTGGTTTTTAGCTAAGTTGCTCTACTATCCATCTCTTTATCCCTCTCTCTCTTCCCCTATTTTCTATCCTTCCAAACAATTTTGATCCTTGGTGTGATTCAAAGAAAAAATATTGGTCTTCACCTCCAACTTATGAGAACCCCGAACATATTTTGTTGGGAGTCTCGATGGTCAAAGTAATTGAAGTCATCTAAAACATAGTCTACTTATAAAAAGCCATTTCGATGATAGCCAGAGATTTCTTCCGACATCCAAAGGGTACTATACTTATCATGGGAACCACATGCAAAAAAACGGAGGACCGTCGTCACCTCATAAGCTCGATCGAGGAGTTGATAAAGGCTAAAAAGTTATAAGAGTTTGTAGCACCATAAGAAGTCACGTAGAAGGGAAAGCTCCATCAGAAGAAAATCGTAACAAACCTGCTCACCACATGTTATCCACATGACAGATGTCATTTCAGCCATTCTCAAAGGAGACAGAGTTGAGGTCACTCAACAGACAATTCTGGAGAGATTACACTCGAGAAAACTATGTGTGATAGCCTTGTCTAAATAGCGAGTTGTGCATCATCCGCTCATTGCCTTCATAGAGGAAGACCTACGTCCTAAATGCAACCCGCCCCTACAATAACACTGTCATGGTGACAACTTTTATTGCCAATTTCCAAAGTGATAGTATTCTCATCAACACCAAGTGTTTGGTGAATATCGTATTCAAGTCTATATTCAACAAGATTAACCAAAGAATTGCACTTCTTTTAACCATGCCTGTCCTGTTGTTTAATTTTCATGTGAAAGAAATGACATACTAGGAGTCTTAACTCTACTTATTTCCTAGGGCAATGATGATAGATAGTTTACTGCTATGGCTAACTTCATCACAGTTAACTCACCAACAAAATAAATTTCCTCTTCAGTCAAACCCTCATACGACTTTCAAACTAGTAGTTGTCTCAACCTACCACTTGGTGGTGAATTTCCTTGAAAAATGTGAAGTAATCATCATCAAGGCTTGCACGTTGCAAACTATTAGTATCATAAACTGGGAAGCCCTAGAACTAAATGCTTATGGAGGGAACAACTTGGAAACCAATGAAGCGATCATAAAGATCCCTACCATGGCTAGGGAAGTTACTAAATCTTTTTGACTAAGCATGTCTTTTAATTTAGGTCGCGTTGATGATTGATCCACGATGCAGTGAAACACGTATAAATCACATAAGTATATGTGTCGATCAATTAATAAATAGAATTAGGAGTCCATGTATCGATCCAACCGATAATGAGATTGAGGGTTAAGAGTTTATAAAATTTCTATTTTACTAATCCAAGGTTTAGTTTGAAAGAATGAAAGTTTATAAATTTAATTTAGCATGTGAACTTAGCATAATATTATTTCCAATAAATTTATAGAAATCATACAACATGGATATCTCTAAGTTTCTCAGAATACCAATCCAAATGCGAGAAAGTTCTCCTTCTTAAACAAGAGAGATGAACACACAATAAACTTTATTTTAAAAAAAATTAAAATCAAGTTTACACAAAAGTAAGAATGATCAAATCTAATTGAATCTTCATTTTCTCCATAAGAATTCTTTCTTCTACAATGTACTCCACTTACATGCACTTACACACACTTATAATAGAGTAAATCACTAACTAATCACTTTAGAAAATACTCATTTGTCTTCTATCTCTCATAGGAGCTAAGTGAAAATGTAACAAAAAGGAGCCAATTTCCTTTGAAGTTAGCAAACTTATGCTTACGAACCGCTAAAATATGTTGAAACTATGCAAACAATCCATAAGTCGATTGTGGGCACTTAGGCGCTGGCCTAGGGTACTGTGTTTCCTGGTTGAGTCCCTGTGGAACCAGATGTGAGTGCTTAATTTCAAGCTCTATCTATTGGTATGAAGGGATGCTCTCCTCTTCAGGTTCCTAGGTGCTCATATGGGGTGCCTACTTTCNCACTTACATGCACTTACACACACTTATAATAGAGTAAATCACTAACTAATCACTTTAGAAAATACTCATTTGCCTTCTATCTCTCATAGGAGCTAAGTGAAAATGTAACAGAAAGGAGCCAATTTCCTTTGAAGTTAGCAAAATTATGCTTACGAACCGCTAAAATATGTTGAAACTATGCAAACAACCCATAAGTCGATTGTGGGCACTTAGGCGCTGGCCTAGGGTACTGTGTTTCCTGGTTGAGCTCCTGTGGAACCAGATGTGAGTGCTTAATTTCAAGCTCTATCTATTGGTATGAAGGGATGCTCTCCTCTTCAGGTTCCTAGGTGCTCATATTGGGTGCCTACTTTCCATGCTCTCTATAGCATTGATAAAATGGGAAACTGGTCTACGCACCTTGGTGCAAGGCATGAGTGCCTAGGCATGGGTTTGGCACTTAGCATAAAATTTGCTCCTATTGCTCCCCCTTGTTGAATTTCAACCTATATATTATATATACAAACAAATATGACCTATAAAAATATATAAATAACACAAATAACAGAGAAAACACAAGAAATAACACATTATATTTTTAACACATCAATGATCTTGTCACCTTGCTTTACAAGTACCGTGGTTTGTTTACCTTGTCGATTGAGAAGATGTCAAGAGTCTTCATCAATATCATCTGCCACTCACTAAATCAACCCAAAATCTCAACTCATTAAGCAAAAGATAAAATCAGTAGTGATCACATTAGCGAAACTAATTTAAGAAGATTCCATAAGCTGTTAGCAACATACTACATTAAATAAGTGCAATACTCAAACTAAGTAACTAATTTAGTGATGGTTCAGAAGTTAAACAACGGATAATGAATATGCATTGACTTAACCAGCCTCAACTTGGCTCGTCTAAAAGACAACTATTCTCTATCGTGGATCAACACACTCATAAATGCAATCATCAATTACTTGATCAAGAGTTGTGTGGATGTATTTTTTGAGTACCACTAATAAAAAATTGCACCCTATCATTGCTAAAAACATTGTGTTCATCATAGTAGATTGAGTGTTTTGTTATAATATAATACCCTTTGGGCTTAAGAATGCAGGTGTCACCTACCGAAAAATGATGGTTATAATATTTACGAACCAAAAAAGGAAAAAATATTGAAGTCTATATCAATGATGTACTAGTCAAAAGTTAATTGCATGAGCAACGCATAACNAAGAGTCTTCATCAATATCATCTGCCACTCACTAAATCAACCCAAAATCTCAACTCATTAAGCAAAAGATAAGATCAGTAGTGATCACATTAGTGAAACTAATTTAAGAAGATTTCATAAGCTATTAGCAACATACTACATTAAATAAGTGCAGTACTCAAACTAAGTAACTAATTTAGTGATGGTTCAGAAGTTAAACAACAGATAATGAATATGCATTGACTTAACCAGCCTCAACTTGGCTCGTCTAAAAGACAATTATTCTCTATCGTGGATCAACACACTCATAAATGCAATCATCAATTACTTGATCAAGAGTTGTGTGGATGTATTTTTTGAGTACCACTAATAAAAAATTGCACCCTATCATTGCTAAAAACATTGTGTTCATCATAGTAGATTGAGTGTTTTGTTATAATATAATACCGTTTGGGCTTAAGAATGCAGGTGTCTCCTACCGAAAAATGATGGTTATAATATTTACGAACCAAAAAAGGAAAAAATATTGAAGTATATATCAATGATGTACAAGTCAAAAGTTAATTGCATGAGCAACGCATAAAAGGTTTAAGAGAAACTTTCAAAATACTAAGAGAATAAAATATGAATGTGAATCTTCTTAAGTTAAAGTTTGGGCCCATAATGGATAAATTTTTTGTATATATGTTAACACCTGAAGGAACTAATGGCAATCTTGAGAAGAGTCAAGCGCTTGTGGACATGTTATCCCCTTTCAAATTAAGGAAATTCAAAGACTAACTAAATTAATTGTAGAGCTAAGTTGCTACATCTCCAAATTTGAGGATACGTGCATAGTTTTTTTCAAGATTTCAAGAAATTTCAGAAGATTCACATGGAAAATCAATAGCGAACAAGCTTTTCAATAGCTGAAGAACTCTCTGGTCTTACTACCCCTATTTTAAAGTCCAAACTCAGGTAAATAATTATTTTTGTACCTTGAGATGACTTTAAAGCAATTATCTCGGTCCAGGTTTGAGAAGAGCAAGAAAAGTAATTCNCCTTTCAAATTAAGGAAATTCAAAGACTAACTAAATTAATTGTAGAGCTAAGTTGCTACATCTCCAAATTTGGGGATACGTGCATAGTTTTTTTCAAGATTTCGAGAAATTTCAGAAGCTTCACATGGAAGATCAATAGCGAACAAGCTTTTCAATAGCTGAAGAACTCTCTGGTCTTACTACCCCTACTTTAAAGTCCAAAATCAGGTAAATAATTATTTTTGTACCTTGAGATGGCTTTAAAGCAATTATCTCGGTCCAGGTTTGAGAAGAGCAAGAAAAGTAATTTTTGGATTATTACATTAGTAAGACCCTATTAAATGCAAACTCGAGTATCTGATTATGAAAAGTGTCTTTTGCATTAATTTTTTCAACAATAAAACTCCAATTGTGCTTCTAAATGCACCTGGTATCAGTGGTCATTGACCATCCACTTAATTCAGTTCTAGCCATGCTAGAGCACTTCGAGTGACTCCTTAAGTGGGAGATCAAGCTTTGCAAGTTTTTNATTACATTAGTAAGACCCTATTAAATGCAAACTCGAGTATCTGATTATGAAAAGTGTCTTTTGCATTAATTTCTTCAACAATAAAACTCCACTTGTGCTTCTAAATGCACCTGGTATCAGTGGTCGTTGACCATCCACTTAATTCAGTTCTAGCCATGCTAGAGCACTTCGAGTGACTCCTCAAGTGGGAGATCAAGCTTTGCAAGTTTGGCATGTCCTATATCATCATAACGATGATCAAAATCAAGCCATAGCTACATTTCTTGTAAATTTGTCTGAGCTCAGTGCCTAATATGAGTGACAGATCAAGACCCAGCATGGATCCTATACATGGATGGAGCATCATGTCAAAGTGGAGCTGGATTAGGAATAATGCTAGAAAGTATGGATGGATATCACATTTTAAAACTTTTTAGAGGTCTAGTTTAAAGTAACTAATAATTAAGCTGAATAAGAATCTCTCATTGTTGGATTGTGCTTCACACATGGGATTGTGGTGCAACACCTCTTAGAGAGATAAAATTCCTAATTGGTCATGAACTTNAGTGGAGCTGGATTAGGAATAATGCTAGAAAGTATGGATGGATATCACATTTTAAAACTTTTTAGAGGTCTATTTTAAAGTAACTAATAATTAAGCTGAATAAGAATCTCTCGTTATTGGATTGTGCTTCACACATGGGATTGTGGTGCAACACCTCTTAGAGAGATAAGATTCCTAATTGGTCATGAACTAGGTGAACAAACAATTCAAAGCAAGTTAGAAAATCATGAAAAGGTATCTCTCTAATATAAAGATAGAGACAAAGAAATTTGAATCTTTTAAAAACCAACACATCTTTCAAAAATGATAATCAAATAACAAACATACTATCCAAAAGTGAATATCCACTAGAACACTACATCCCCAGAAATGACCTCTTCCTGACCTAGAGACACAATTTCTCCGTCGTCTTTAGCCACTCATGCAACTGTGAGAAAATATTCCACGTAAAGGATGATAGTCACTTATTCCAAGGTTAGAAGCTGGAAAAGGATCGACAAATTTTGCTAGAGGGATAGTCGAGGGATCATCAAACTCTCCCTCTTATGGGGCTAACTCTCCTTTACTAATAAACTCACCACCAACTTCTTTATTTTTATTGCCATCACCTGAGAGAGGGTCTCTGTATAATAAATAGAATTATTTTTGCTAATCATCCTCTCATCATAATTTATTCTTTCCATGAGGATTAACGCATATGACCCTTTATTTAGAAAGATGACAGTGTGAGGGAAAAGTGAGTAAATAAATTGACTCATACCTATTGAAATCAAACATGGCCTCATCTCTCAACCCACCTTTGCAAAGGTTGCTTCTACCTCATCTTGGATAAAATCTTCAAACATCCAATCTTCTTTGGTTATAGTTTCAAACTGAGAGCCAACACCTTCTCTATTACATGGGATAGAACGTATTTAAATACATTGAATTCCTTGTCCTTCACCTTGTACACGTGATTGAGAAAATCACATGATGGTTCCTCATTCACCTTGGGGATGAGGATTGTTCTTGTCTCTATCAGTCAGCCTCCCTCCATAAAGGTGAAATAGAATATTTATTTTCAGTCCTTCACATCACTCTCCAGCACCCCCTTGACCCAAATTTTGAACAACACAAATCTCTTTGGATAAGGGCGCATGGTGAAGATAAATTTGAAAACGTCAATACATCCAGGGACCTCCATTTGTCTTAAATGCACCACCAGGTTCATGATGCTCTTCATGAAGTTTAACATCACTTGGGTTGAAATGATGCCACAAGGATTAAAAATATCAACCATATTGTCCTCCTGAGGTAGACACAAATCAAGTCTAAATTGATCTTGATAAAATAGTAGCTCGATGACAAGGAGGGTGTTCACCCTCTTCTCAGCTACCCTCAGTGAATGGAAGGGTTGATAACACACGACTGATGATGATTTCCACCTACAAATGAGCCTTTTTTTATGATCTCAACAAAATGATCATGATGAAATCCATAAAACTAACACAAGAAGAAGAATAAGACAAGAGTAAGGAGGTCAGTGACCACTTGCTTCAACATCACAACATTTTGCTCTAAGTTGTCTAGTCAAACTGCTTGGTCGACCACCTTCATTGTAGGTGAAATGTTTGCCACTCACAACAAAATACTTTCAACCTCATTTAAATGAGGATGGGGTGTCATCTCATGATCCATTATAACCTCTCTTTCTCTCTCTCTCTGTCTCCCATCAGTTGCATCGTCTTCTATCATCACAAAGGAGTCCTTGCCAAGTCTAGGTTGGTCGACTCCCTTGATCATTTGCTCATCTTATCCCAAGTGGGCATCCAGAGCCTCATTCAGATTCAACTGGATTGAGCCCTCTATAAAATTGCTGGGACTGCAAAGTTCACTCAGAGTAAAACATTCTACAAATGAGATAAGAAAGAAAAAATGAATTAATCTAATTTTAACAAGCATATTAGTGAATTTGTACTCATATACCTATTGGCTTTGAATAGGCAGTTAATTTTGAAATTATAGGAGTCCTTCAAGTAAGTTTGTGAGCAGGATAATCCATGGGAGCAGGGATGGTCACCTATCGGAGTAAGCACCTAGCTGGATCAAGCACTGAAGAGCTTGCCCCAAGATCTGCTACCATAATAATACCATCTACTAGAGTTTTCTTAGATGAGTCTCTCTGACCATCTTTTTGTCCTCTCTCATGTACCTTCTCTGGGTTTCTCCTTGTCAACATATGAGGATTAAAACATTATCCGGATATTTGTTTGTGATCAAGTGAGATCCACCATGACTGAATGTTGCAAATAAAGGAGCAATCATATTCAATAAATAAGAGGAGGATGCTAAGCAAATGAGCCTGAGAGATGTCTCTTTTGCTCTATTTATAAGAGCTAGAAGCCACAAAATTCAAGGGAGAATTCACATTATGAGCATTTATNATCAAGTGAGATCCACCATGACTGAATGTTGCAAATAAAGGAGCAATCATATTCAATAAATAAGAGGAGGATACTAAGCAAATGAGCCTGGGAGATGTCTCTTTTGCTCTATTTATAAGAGCTAGAAGCCACAAAATTCAAGGAAGAATTCACATTATGAGCATTTAATGAAGAACATGGTTATGTGTTAAAAAGTCAAAATCATTACAAAAGAATTGAATAAACTAAATATATACAACCAAAAAATGGTTGCTTGAATCAATAGAGATCAAATGATTCTCATTCTTCTCATCTGTTAAAGGTTGATAGGGAATTCAAGTTTGAGAAATGAAAATAAGATCAATTCAATAAGTCAAGAGATTGAGAAATAAAAAATAAAAAAAAATTAGTGAAGTGATTATACAAGGAGGCTGA
The DNA here is from genome assembly GCA_002079205.1 of Phalaenopsis hybrid cultivar. Taxonomy (NCBI): domain Eukaryota; kingdom Viridiplantae; phylum Streptophyta; class Magnoliopsida; order Asparagales; family Orchidaceae; genus Phalaenopsis; species Phalaenopsis hybrid cultivar. The sequence goes on along the minus strand of JXCR01137670.1, from coordinate 86,089 downwards.
CCACAATAGGTCAACCATAGGAAGTTGACCACAACAGGTCGACCATAGGAGGCTTACTACGAGAGGCCAATCGAATGAGACTAATTATGAGAGACTGATTACAGTAGGTTCGCCATGAGAGGCCGATTGTGGGAGACCAAGCACGAGAATCATCAGAAGCTTAAAGCCTTTCTATCTTACAAACGAGGATAACGGGAAGAAGAGTTCTCCAAGATCCCATTTCCTTAGTGGTATGTAATCCAATTAGACGTTCATGCATCTAAAGATCTAGAAATGATATGGATCTAAATACATCATTTTGTAATGGTTTACTCCTCTGAATAGGTGATATTAAATATAAACATGATTCAAATCCTCCCATCAAAAGAATCCAGNATTCAAGTTTGAGAAATGAAAATAAGATCAATTCAATAAGTCAAGAGATTGAGAAATAAAAAATAAAAAAAATTAGTGAAGCGATTATACAAGGAAGCTGACCACAATAGGTCAACCATAGGAGGCTGACCACAACAGCTCGACCACAGGAGGCTTACTACGAGAGGCCAATTGAAGGAGACTAATTAAGAGAGACTGATTACAGTAGGTTGGCCATGACAGACCGATTGTGGGAGACCAAGCACGAGAATCATCAGAAGCTTAAAGCCTTTCTATCTTACAAATGAGGATAACGGGAAGAAGAGTTCTCCAAGACCCCAATTCCTTAGTGGTATGTAATCCAATTAAACGTTCATGCATCTAAAGATCTAGAAATGCTATCGGTCTAAATACATCATTTTGTAATGGTTTACTCCTCTAAATAGGTGATATTAAATATAAACATGATTCAAATCCTCCCATCAAAAGAATCCGAGGAAAATCCCCTAATCTTGTTTGTTCTATCCTTAACTCATCTGCTCTACCATACATCTTTTTATCCCTCTCTCTCTTCCTTGTTCTCTCTCCTCCCAGATATTCTATTTCTTGGGCGTACTTTAAAGACAAATGTGGGTACAACAAATAGAAAAAAAATATTTTTTTAGAAAAACTACCATATAATTATTTCTATTTTTTTAACATACATACCGCTTAATTGCTATGTATTTACATATCTAACAGTCAGCTAAACTNAAAATCCCCTAATCTTGTTTGTTCTATCCTTAACTCATCTGCTCTACCATACATCTTTTTATCCCTCTCTCTTCCTTGTTCTCTCTCCTCCCAGACATTCTATTTCTTGGATGTACTTTAAGGACAAATGTGGGTACAACAAATAGAAAAAAAATATTTTTTTAGAAAACTACCATATAATTATTTATATTTTTTTAACATACATACCGCTTAATTGCTATGTATTTACATATCTAACAGTCTGCTAAACGTCAATAGGATTTATTTATTTTCATATTGAAATCTATATTTAAAACAATAGGATTTATTAATCATCAATTAGGTAAACTGCTTAAAAATCATCATCTATTTTTTAAGTTAATCTTCCTTTTAATTCTACTTTTAAGAAAAAATTGCATGCATTTACATATCGAACACATAAAATTCAATATTTACATATATATACTATCTCGCCATACGAAAANCTTTTAAGAAAAATTTGCATGCATTTACATATCTAACACATAAAATTCAATATTTACATATATATACTATCTCGCCGTACGAAAGATCTGAGCGGTATAAATGTAAAAAATAAAATTGAAGGGTTTGATGTATAAATAAATACATAGGAATTGGTTGGTATGTATGCAAATGCCTCCATAAAGTAGTATAGTCACTTTCAAGGAAACACATACTAACTACTTCAAGCAGACAGAAGACATACAATCAACTATAAAGTAGGGGGAAGAATATTCAAATTACATAAAATATTTATGAGAATTTATATATGAAGCCCTGAGTTCTCATAGAGGAAACATTCCTTTAGAATATTGGTGCCCATGTTTCCCTTAAGCTGTCTGGAATGATAATGAGTGGCTCAAATTGCAAAAAAAAAAAGGGAAATATGTAATTAAAATTTATATTTTTTTTTATATAAAATTGATGAAGAATAAAGTAGTGAAAAAAAATAATAGTAGCAATATTTTTAATGCAAAATATAGCACATTACTTGTGCATAGAAAAGGTATATTTTATTTTTAAAAATTAATGATAATGATAATAATATTTTTATGTGATATGAAAATTCGAGTGTTCAGAATATTTAGTCGAAGTTCATGTTTTAGTTACGTAAATACATAAGGTTTAAGTGGTATTTATACATCAGGATTTCGCACGTAGAGTTACGTGCGGAGTCCAATGAAATAACGATGAAATAACGTCACAGGGNAAAATATAGCACATTACTTGTGCATAAAAAGATATATTTTATTTTTAAAAATTAATGATAATAATAATAATATTTTTATGTGATATGAAAATTTGAGTGTTGAGTATATTTAGTCGAAGTTCATGTTTTAGTTATGTAAATACATAAGATTTTAAGTGGTATTTATACATCAGGATTTCACACGTAGAGTTACGTGCGAAGTCCAATGAAATCACGCCACAGGAGAATATTCCCGATAACAGAGGTAACATGGGGGAACATTCCCTCGTGTTATTCAGGTGTTATTGTGTATTATTCATGTGTTATTGTGTTCTGGGAATATTTTTGGTGTTATGATAACACTAACGCTTGAATAACACATAATAACACCTGAATAATACGGGAGAAATATTCCCCTGTGTTATCGGGCCGATTTTTTTTGCCTCACATTCACGTGTGTGGCGTGATTTCATTGGACTCTGCACGTAACTCTACGTGCTGAGTCTTATTACTCAATGAAAAAAAANAGAGGTAACATGGGGGAACATTCCCTCGTGTTATTCAGGTGTTATTGTGTATTATTCATGTGTTATTGTGTTTTGGGAATATTTCTGGTGTTATAATAACACTAACGCTTGAATAACACACAATAACACCTGAATAATACGGGAGAAATATTCCCCTGTGTTATCCGGCCGATTTTTTTTCTCACATTCACGTGTGTGGCGTGATTTCATTGGACTCCGCACGTAACTCTACATGCAGAGTCTTCATGTAATATTTTTTCTTAATACTTAATGAAAAAAAATAGTAAACATTTCATTGCAATTTTAATGTTAAAATTTGCAATAAATTATTAATTTTATCACTTTTTTATCAACCTCTAAAATGACTAACACATAAAAATACATAAATTCAAAATTCCATAATTTAATAAACCCTAAAAATATATATAACAATTATATGCAGACCACCCAAAACTTGTTATTTACAAATCAACCATCCTCTTTCCTCACACAAAATATCAAAATTCATGATAAAACCCCAGCTCATAAAATTCTCAATACTTTGATCATGACACGTGTAAATGCATCGGTTCAATTGGTTCGGTTGTCCAAGCGAATCACCTCGATGCTTCAATTTGTAAATATCAATGTTTTGAGGGGCCTATATGTAATTATCATTTTATTTTAATTATAATTTACTCCAAGGAGGCATATATTCCTTCATGTAACCAAAATGTCTCCGATTCAACAAACAAAGAAAATTAGAATGGGCCGAGCACCATAGCTTTGCTTTGAAGACAAAAGACTTTTCTGCAATCCCAATGTGTGGATTCAAAGAATGGTGCTCCATGTAATAATGATTTTGTAGGGTTGATTTTATGAATTTTATAGATTTCTGGGCCGGGCCGTAAAACCCATGGGATTGTTCCCCCCAACAGAGTGTTCCTCTTTAGGGAGACGGGTTGGGGGAAGCAGTTTTTGTTTTTCTGCGGGCTTTTTCGGCGAATGCTCGTGAGAATGTCAGGGCTGTGTTTTTTGAGGGACTTTTATTTTATTTTATTTATTTATTTATTTATTTTGAAATAAAATATATTTGAAATGTTAATAATGTTCTAATTAATATTATCATGCTAACAACTTTGATGGATAATAGTTTTTTTTATTAAATAACTTTCATTTGTCTTTGAGATGAGTTTCATCAGGCTGAACTTACTAATAATGGTTTTGTGGGTCGACTCGGCCATGGAGCGAGTTTATCTTTCTCGAACTCGGATGTGGAGTGAGTTGAACTTCGTTGGTGAGTACCCGGTCTGCTTAAGTTTTGTCAAATATTTGCGCGTTGAAAACCATAAGTGAGTTATCAAACTTAACTCCCAAATTGATTCAAGCAGTGGAACTAATCTTGTTGAATTGTCTCGTCAGCTCAGTTAGCCGTCTCTTTTCACATCTCGTATCAGTTTATGAACTTTTCACCATATAAATTTATTTTACTTTTGTAATTAGATATGTTTTAATATATATATTCAAGTAGCAGCCTCCAGCCACCACTAATGTGTCTGTCTACCAATTTGAGTATTACCTTCTTAAGGATAACTGTGTCAGAGGGGATTTGAACCCCTTCCTGAGGGGTCTTATGTCATGGATAACAACCAACAAATCGAGGTACGCGNATAATGGTTTTGTGGGTCGACTCGGCCATGGAGCGAGTTTATCTTTCTCGAACTCGGATGTGGAGTGAGTTGGATTTCGTTGGTGAGTACCTGATCTGCTTTTGTTTTGTCAAATATTTGCGCGTTGAAAACCATAAGTGAGTTATCAAACTTAACTCCCAAATTGATTCAAGTAGTCGAACTAATCATGTTGAATCATCTGGTTGGCTCAGTGAGCCGTCTCTTTTCACATCTCGTACCAGTTCTAAGTATAGTTTATGAACTTTTCGCCATATAAATTTATTTTACTTTTGTAATTAGATATCTTTTAATATATATATTCAAGTATCAGCCTCCAGCCACCACTAATGTGTCTGTCTACCAATTTGAGTATCACCTTCTTAAGACCAACTGTGTCAGAGGGGATTTGAACCCCTTCCTGAGATGTCTTGTGTCGTGGATAACAACCAACAGATCGGGGTACGCGATATATATATATATATATATATATATATTAGAAAATACATGTTTGTAATTTAGCAAATGAGAGGAGAACATAAGTCTATTTCACACTATGAGAAGGTTAGTTAGGCAAACATGCTGAATTTATGCTGTTGGTTATAATTGACTTTTGTATTGTTGTGATTGGTTGGATTGTTTAGGTTGTCAAAAACTATTTGCTATTTGTCATAATTTGGTGGAATGGGTTTTTATTGTAAATTTTTTAATTAAGAAAATAATACAAATAAATAGTAGCTTTCTTACATGGATTAGGTTGTTAAAATCTTCCNTTTAATGTACCTTACATCATGTTTTACTTATGTATAATTAAATATACCTACAAAGATCCCCATGGAAGAAAATATTAGGCCACTGGTTTAGGAGGAGCCCTATAGTAAGTCTCAGCGACTCAATCATAACAAATGTTTTCCAATTCAAACACTCTTCTTAAAACCCAAAATCATCACAGTAAGGAGCTTGGAGCGAGTTGTCAGGGAAGCAAGACGAGGATGCAAGTAGATGGAGGACAACTTCAGACGACGATCAAGACAACAATTTGAAGTGAAGTATGAACTTCAACTAAACTTTCTTTAGTCTTAAATAACATAAACCTCCTAGGATTTTGTAGTTTTTAGACTGGTACAACGTAAATCCTCACAATGTCTTTAAGCTTTGGCACACTCATATTGTGTAGTATAAGTCCTAACCTTTTTTTTTAGGATTTTGAGGTTGTTCGTTTCATACGACTTAAATCCTTCTATTTTCCTAGGCGGTTTGCTTAACCATTTTTCGTACAAATATAAGATCTAAATTTTAAATAAATGGTAGGAGTAAGCATTAAATAACTTCACTTCCAAGATATAAAGCCAACCACTAGGATAGCTTGGAAAGTCACTCATTTTCACCTCAGGATCTGTGACATCTCATACCTTTTGTTCCTCATACCTTTAAAATAATTGTTCCTATTTAATCCATTCCCTTTTGACTTTTCTTATGAGCAGTCATGGCTCAACTTTGAATTCATGAAGACGNTGGAGTTAATTTGATGACTTTGGGGTGGTTAGGCCATCTTTAATGCATAGGTCCAATGTGGGTTCAAGTGATTAAAGTTTAGGTTTGGGCTAGATTAGCCATGTCAATTGACCCAATTGATTGATCAATATTTTGTAGATGATTGTTATGAAGATTTTTGGTGAAGGGTTGAAGTGATTTTGAGTTCAATTGGTAGGTCAATTTGAGAGATTTTTGAAATTTTGCCAAATTGGGCATGTTGGGCTAAACATGGGTCTAGGTTGGGATAGCCTTGGGCTGAGTCCAAATTTAATGGTTCAAATGATCAAGGGAAATGTTTTGAAGATTTTTCATANTTAGATGGGTTTTGGCTCAGTCTTAGGGTCTAACCCATGGCTGAGGTGGAGTTAATTTGATGACTTTGGGGTCGTTAAGTCATCTTTAATGCATAGGTCTAATGTGGGTTCAAGTGATTAAAGTTTGGGTTTGGGCTAGATTAGCCATGTCAATTGACCCAATTGATTGATCAATATTTTGTAGATGGTTGTTATGAAGATTTTTGGTGAAGGGTTGAAGTGATTTTGAGTTCAATCGGTAGGTCAATTTGAGAGACTTTTGAAATTTTGCCAAATTGGGCATGTTGGGCTAAACATGGGTCTAGGTTGGGCTAGCCTTGGGCTGAGTCCAAATTTAATGGTTCAAATGATCAAGGGAGATGTTTTGAAGATTTTTCATGAAGGGATGGAGTGGAAATTTTGGGGTTAAGGCCCTCAATTTGGTGAGATTTGAGGACATGGCCAATTTGGGGCAAATTTGGGGCTTTTGGACTTACGTTGAAATTAATTGAAATTGAGGCCTCACCAAGGTCAATTTAAGGTCAAATTTGATGTGTGGGAATGCTATGAAGATTTTTCAACACAAATTGTGGCCAGTTGAGTGGGCTATGGGTTCAATTTGGTGGAACCAAGTCATAGGGCCAAAATTAGGTTTTTGATTTTTAATCCAAATTGGGTCCAAATTNCCTCAATTTGGTGAGATTTGAGGACATGGCCAATTTGGGGCAAATTTGGGGCTTTTGGACTTAGGTTGAAATTAATTGAAATTGAGGCCTCACCAAGGTCAATTGAAGGTCAAATTTGATGTTTGGGAATGCTATGAAGATTTTTCAACACAAATTGTGGCCAGTTGAGTGGGTTATGGGTTCAATTTGGTGGAACCAAGTCATAGGGTCAAAATTGGGTTTTTGATTTAAATCCAAATTGGGTCCAAATGATGGACCAATTGGGCTTTTATTTGGTTTAAATTGGTCATATGAAAGGTTAATTTGAGTTTAGGAATGAAATTGGGGGAAATTGGGACCAAATTGATGGACATTTGAGGTAAATATGAGAAAATTGGGTCTTTAAAGGCAATTTTAGGGGTTTTGGTCAAAATGGTCAAAATGGCCAAATTGGGTCATGTGATAGTTGAGAAAAATGAAATTGGAAATATATGAGGGGTTTTGGAATTTTTTGGGATTTTTTGGAATTTTCAGAATTTTGGGGTAAAGAGGGGGCATTTTGGTAATTTGGCAAATTTTGGTGATTTTGGGTAGTTTGGGTGTTTTCAAGGTGTTTGACGTGATTTTTTAGTNAGGGGTTTTGGTCAAAATGGTCAAAATGGCCAAATTGGGTCATGTGATAGTTGAGAAAAATGAAATTGGGAATATTTTAGGGGTTTTGGAATTTTGTGGGATTTTTTGGAATTTTCAGAATTTTGGGGTAAAGAGGGGGCATTTTGGTAATTTGGCCAATTTTGGTGATTTTGGGTAGTTTGGGTGTTTTCAAGGTGTTTGACATGATTTTTTAGTCAAGTTGGGTATTTTGGGTAGATTTGGAAATTTTGGTCAAATTTGGGGTCCCAAGGGTATCTAGGTAATTTGGGAGAATTTAGGGGCAAAAGGGGTTGGCTATCTTGGTAGAGTTGGAGTGCCAACCACCATCAATAAGTCATGGACCAATGGAAACCCCATTTTGGGTTCTCTATGTAGTGGTCTTAGCTAAACCCTAGCCCAGAGCTAGTGGATTTAGAGAACCATCTACATGAGTCTCCCAAATATATCAAGGGACCAAAGTCTAGAAGTTTAGGTTTAGGATGGTGAGTGATTGTGAGTACAAGTGATTGCAAGTGAGTGCCTTAGCCCTAGACTAACACTCAGGATCAACTCTAAGGTCCAGCAGTCCTAAGGGTAACTCATCTTGAGTTCCCTCATAGTGACCTCATCTATTAAGTGCTAGAGGTTATGACCAATATGTGGAACTTCAAGCTGAGTAGAGAGAGTTTGAAATTCCTAATGGTGAGGGCTCCTTATCTAGTTTTCTAAGAATAGTCAATGGGAAAGTCATATGGCTAGACCTTAGGCTACTAAAGAGAAAAAACTAAACCTCAATCAAAAGTGAGGTCAACAATCTCCTAAACCCGATGACCTCGTGAGGGTGAAAAATTGATACTACTATTTACCAACATTTGGTAAAGGGTCGCCCTTGCTCTCATGGGCTGCTGGTGGTTTTGGCCCAATGGTGTGACTAATTCATAAACTGCCTAATACATGGACATATAATATGACATATTTTTTGATAAAATTTATATTTTACCTGCTAACAGAAAAGCTTAAATTATTTATATTTATGAAAAACTAAGAATTTTTTAGTGTTATTTTTGGCAAGTTCATGTGTCAGTCATATATACCAGACTGAGGGCTACTCTCCCTTGATTTCTTTATTGACATCCTTTTAATATTGTTGGGTCTCATGTACATGATGCAGTTGGTTGCATACGGAAGTCCCTCAAGAAATTGTTAGGGCTTCGATCATGATTCTGAGTCCACCGCACAACTTAAATTTNTTTTAATATTGTTGGGTCTCATGTACATGATGCAGATGGTTGCATACGGAAGTCCCTCAAGAAATTGTTAGGACTTCGGTCATGATTTTGAGTCCACCGCACAACTTAAAATTCTTACACCTGACCTTGATCTTCTATATGTGATATTTAATTTGTTTCACATGCTCATGTTTGCTCGTGTTTTGTTTAATTTATGTATATTTTCATGTTATGTTTATAATGCTAACCTTTTAGCAATAGCGTTGGAGAGATAGGTACCTACTGCCACTTTTCTTTTAATGTACCTTACATCATGTTTTACTTATGTAAAATTAAATATACCTACAAAGATCCCCATGGAAGAAAATAGTAGGCCACTGGTTTAGGAGGAACCCTATAGTAAGTCTCAAGGACTCAATCATAACAAATGTTTTCCAATTCAAACACTCTTCTTAAAACCCAAAGTCATCACAGTAAAAAGCTTGGAGCGAGTTGTCAGGGAAGCAAGACGAGGATGCAAGTAGATGGAGGACAACTTCAGACGACGATCAAGACAACAATTTGAAGTGAAGTATGAACTTCAACTAAACTTTCCTTAGTCTTAAATAACATAAACCTTCTAGGATTTTGTAGTTTTTAGTCTGGTACAACGTAAATCCTCACAATGTCTTTAAGCTTTGGCACACTCATGTTGTGTAGTATAAGTCCTAACCTTTTTTTTTAGGATTTTGAGGTTGTTCGTTTCACACGACTTAAATCCTTTTATCTTCCTAGGCGGTTTGCTTAACCATTTTTCGTACAAATATAAGATCTAAATTTTAAATAAATGGTAGGAGTAAGCATTAAATAACTTCACTTCCAAGATATAAAGCCAACCACTAGGATAGCTTGGAAAGTCACTCATTTTCACCTCAGGATCTGTGACATCTCATACCTTTTGTTCCTCATACCTTTAAAATAATTGTTCCTATTTGATCCATTCCCCTTTGACTTTTCTTATGAGCAGTCATGGCTCAACTTTGAATTCATGAAGACAAAACCTGTGATCATTATTGAGAGTTTTCTTAAGTGATTTTGTTCACTTGAGATGTAATTAATTATAAGGTCATGCCCTTATAGGGAATTAAGAATCTATATAATATAAACTCTATTTAATCTTTATATTATATAGGGGAATGTTGATCACAAAATTTACACACCAAAAAGATGCATGAATTCTTTAGTTTAAATGGTCTAGTCTGCTAACAAGTATTATGCCCACCTCTCGGGGTGATGTATTACTTGTAGTATTTTGCTCAACTAGCTAAACTATCACGTGAATGAGATCTCTATGGTCTCATTCTTTAAAATCAAAATGCTATTTTCAAATCTAAATTTATACCAATATTAAATTAAATTATTTTTCTGAAAAATCGACCAATAAAAGTCATAATACTTACAACACCCACTATGATAAGCACTTCTAGAGTCCTAAAGCCTCTGAATAATTTTGGCTTTGCACGTCAAATTTAAGGTATCAAGACTATAGAGACCCAAACTACCATAATTTCTGGGTTTGGCTATGAAGTGCCAAGATATAATATAAACCTTCTCATAGAATTAACATGAAGGTGAAATTTATTTATAAGTGAAGATATGTTCTTCCTAAGCCCTGTATGGATGGAAGAATACTATTGACCTCATTTTTTATGAGGTTTAGTTCCCTTATGTAGAAGCCTAGGATTTAAACATAGAACTTTTTTGTTGNAACAAGTATTATGCCCACCTCTCGGGGTGATGTATTACTTGTAGTATTTTGCTCAACTAGCTAAACTATCACATGAATGAGATCTTTATGGTCTCATTCTTCAAAATCAAAATGCTATTTTCAAAACTAAATTTATACCAATATTAAATTAAATTATTTTTCTGAAAAATCGACCAATAAAAGTCATAATACTTACAACACCCATTATGATAAGCACTTCTACAATCCTAAAGCCTCTGAATAATTTTGGCTTTGCACGCCAAATTTAAGGTATCAAGACTATAGAGACCCAAACTACCATAATTTCTGGGTTTGGCTGTGAAGTGCCAAGATATAATATAAACCTTCTCATAGAATTAACATGAAGGTGAAATTTATTTATAAGTGAAGATATGTTCTTCCTAAGCCCTGTATGGATGGAAGAATACTATTGACCTCATTTTTGATGAGGTTTAGTTCCCTTATGTAGAAGCCTAGGATTTAAACATAGAACTTTCCTGTTAATTATCCTAGAGAACTAGTGATGAAACCCGCCAACATAGAAATTCTAAACACTTCTTGACTCTTCTTGTGAAGCCCCACATGCGTGGTCACAGGCCCTCATTTGTCACTTGAGATGGCTAAGACCAACAAGTGAAGACTCAAGATGAGTTCCCATAGGATCAATTGACCTTAGGGAACTCTGGGTAGCTTTGTCTTACACACACACACTTGGACTCACCATAAGTTTCCTAACACACCCAAAACCATCAATTTACCCAAATTGATCCATNCACACTTGGACTCACCATAAGTTTCCTAACACACCCAAAACCATCAGTTTACCCAAATTGATCCATCCCCCCCATTGATGTCCACAATCACTCCTTGGCTTTTTTGAAGCTCAAGCAAGTGGTCCAAAGTTCTTAACCCTTGGTTAAGACGACTAGGAACAATATATGGATGCTTCAAGATGAGTTCTCATGCAACTCATATTACTTTAGGAAGGTTTCCAATGGCTTTCATGCTCACCACATAAAACCATCCAATATTGTCCAAAATACCCAAAATTTCTCCAATTTACCAAAATTCCCAAAAATACCCAAAATTGTCAAAATCCCTAATTTCACTCAAAACTTCACCAAACCAATCATAGCCATCTAATTTACCTCAATTCACCCAAAATTCCCCAAATTTACCAAAATTCCCAAAATGCACAATTTTACCCAAAATGTCTAATTTTCACCAAAATTTTCAAAATTATTGAATTTCCTCTACCTCCACTCAAGGCTTTATGAAAATTGTAATGACAAATTTTCATCCCCATTTAAACTCCACCAAGCCCACCATACCAATTTTTNCATGCAACTCATATTACTTTAGGAAGGTTTCCAATGGCTTTCATGCTCACCACATAAAACCATCCAATATTGCCAAAATACCCAAAATTTCTCCAATTTACCAAAATTGTCAAAATCCATAATTTCACTCAAAACTTCACCAAAACCAATCCTAGCCATCTAATTTACCTAAATTCACCCAAAATTCCCCAAATTTACCAAAATTCCCAAAATGCACAATTTTACCCAAAATGTCTAATTTTCACCAAAATTTTCAAAATTATTGAATTTCCTCTACCTCCACTCAAGGCTTTATGAAAATTGTAATGACAAATTTTCATCCCCATTTAAACTCCACCAAGCCCACCATACCTCAAAGCCCAAAATTAAACTATTTACATTAAATTTGAAAGCCCAAATTCAAAGCTCGAATTCCAAGCCCAACTTTTAACCTTCTTCAAAATCAAATGAGCCCACATGAAATGGAATTTCCCTCTCCTCCATCTCATTAAAATCAAACCCTATGTCCTAAAGTTCATGATTTGATAAAATAAATTTGGCCTCATGACACCACCTCATAATGCACCCCATTCTCCACTTTCCTTCCTCATGAAAATAACCAAGTCATATGCAAGCCTCTAAGTGATGGTCAAGCCACATGCAAGNCCCAAAATTAAACTATTTACATTAAATTTGAAAGCCCAAATTCAAAGCTCGAATTCCAAGCCCAACTTTTAATCTTCTTCAAAATCAAATGAGCCCACATGAAATGGAATTCCCCTCTCCTCCATCTCATTAAAATCAAACCCTATGTCCTAAAGTTCATGATTTGATAAACTAAATTTGGCCTCATGACACCACCTCATAATGCACCCCATTCTCCACTTTCCTTCCTCATGAAAATAACCAAGTCATATGCAAGCCTCTAAGCCATGGTCAAGCAACATGCAACCCTCCTTGGCCCCACACATACCATTCTCTCCTAAATGGCAAAAGAATGACCTACTTTCAAGCCTTCAAGAAAGTGTTTCACCTCATCCATAGCCTATGTTTAAACCCTAGCCCCATGGATGGGACTTCATGACCTGAACCCAAAGACCAAAAATCACACTAGCCACCAAGGGGAGATGAACCAAGCCCTTTCCATGGACATAACCCAAGTATAACCTAAAAGTAACCCAAAACCCATCCCACTTCAATCCACTCATGAACACATGACACCACTCAATTGACTTCACCATTCTTTACACTTGAAATCCATGAGCCAGCTATCAACCTCTCTTGGCCTGGCCAACATCTGATTCACCAAAATAATATACTATTTTAAGCAGATATTTTATGCTTATTTTTGATGATATTGCACTTTAAAGAAGGATATTTTCATGTTTTTTGTTGCAGGCATATCATTTTTAGGCATTTGGAGCAAAAAAAACAAAAAAGACGAAATTTGGAGCCAAAACAACAAATTTTGGAATTTTTGCGCATGATGCGCCGTTTGACAGAGAGCTGGCGCATGATACGCCATAAATGACTTTTTTGCGGATTAAGACGGTTCGAGACGACTATTGTATGAATTTTCAAAGGGACACTTGTTCTACACACCCCTTGGAGTGATTCAATATGTCTAGACACTTTAGTAGGTTCTTTTATGAAGAGATATGTCTCTTGGATCAAATGACACATCTTTGAATTCAAAAGAGTTGACTTTTGGAGGAAATTTTAGAGGAAATTTTGAATTCCTTTTGAAAGGAGGCAGCCCCTAATAAAAGAAGAAGGCTTCAAAGAGTTGAGAGAGAGTTGGAAGGGGGACGAAAAGGCAAGAAGGTGGTGACGTGAAAGGCAAGGAGAGGAGATTTTCTTCTAGAGNTTGACTTTTGGAGGAAATTTTGGAGGGAATTTTGAATTCCTTTTGAAAGGAGGCAGCCCCTAATAAAAGAAGGAGGCTTCAAAGAGTTGAGAAAGAGTTGGAAGGGGGACGAAAAGGCAAGAAGGTGGTGGCGTGAAAGGCAAGGAGAGGAGATTTTCTTCTAGAGTTGTAAGAGGAGAGGGAATGTGAGAGTTTTCTTCTTCATTACTTNGAGTTGTAAGAGGAGAGGAAATGTGAGAGTTTTCTTCTTCATTACACTTCTAAGAGAGAATTGAGTGTGTTTGTAAAGACAGAAAGACTTGGAGAGAACTTCTAGGGATTTGCTTAGGAAGGATTGTGAGATAAGTTGTGTTTTTTATTTTTTTTATTTTGTAAACTTGTTTTTATATAAGAAATTTGTGTTTTGTCGTATCCTTTTCATAAATTCTGAGAGTCTTTTTTATCATTCTCCCTATTTTGAGATATAGTTTTGTGAAGAATTGATTTTGTTTTCTACGGTTTTAAATGTTAATAATTTATGATGATTTGAACTCCGATATTCATTTATTTTTTGATTTGGTCAATTGAAATGTTAAAACTTGTTGAGAAACATATGTTCTCAAAAGAGATATGATTTCTACAACATAAAGAGAGTCACATTTGATTTCATGAAAGAGTATGTTATCCATGAGATTGAGTGCAAATAAATATAGAAATATAGTTTGTTGGATGCAGAATTGGAGATTTTAAGTTGACAGATTAAAATCCCCAATTTGGTCTAGTTGATTGGAAAGTGATGCGAGATTGTTGGCCCTCACGGGAGGGAGTAGTGGGAGCTCTGGAGTGGCAGCTGATATCCTCTAAGCCTAATCACATAATTAGTGACCAAACTCTGGATTAGGCAATATTCTTTATAGCACNTGTTTAAACCCTAGCCCCATGGATGGGACTTCATGACCTGAACCCAAAGACCAAAAATCACACTAGCCACCATGGGGAGATGAACCAAGCCCTTTCCATGGACATAACCCAAGTACAACCTAAAAGTAACCTAAAACCCATCCCACTTCAATCCACTCATGAACACTTGACACCACTCAATTGACTTCACCATTCTCTACACTTGAAACTTATGAGCCAGCTATCAACCTCTCTTGGCCTTGCCAACATCTGATTCACCAAAATAATATACTATTTTAAGCACATATTTTATGCTTATTTTTTATGATATTGCACTTTAAAGAAGGATATTTTCATGTTTTGTTGCAGGTATATCATTTTTAGGCATTTGGAGCAAAAAGGACAAAAAGGACGAAATTTGGAGCCAAAACAGCAAATTTTGGAATTTTTGCGCATGATGCGCTGTTTGACAGAGAGTTGGCGCATGATACGCCATAGATGACTTTTTTGCGAATTAAGACGGTTCGAGACGACTATTGTACNAAATCATTTACCCGATCAAAAGCCTCCATTCCCAAGCTCTCTAACCTAACTCTAGACCACACTCGAGCCACCCTCCAACCAAAGTCATACCTAGACCCAACCATAGAGTGAATTGACACTTGGAGGACGTTTGTGGGACCAAGGCGAAGCTTTTCAACCAACACAATCGATGTCTCACCTCTTAGGCAAACGTATAGCTTAGAAATCCCTAATTTTGCCTCAATTTGGACCCTTATGAAAGAAGNACCGTAATTTCCAAGCTCAAATCCAGGGCTTTTTCGGCCACTTCACCAAACTTATCAAAACTCCAAATTGACACTTCTATAAGCTTCCCCATAGCCCAAAATCATTTACCCGATCAAAAGCCTCCATTCCCAAGCTCTCTAACCTAACTCTAGACCACACTCGAGCCACCCTCCAACCAAAGTCATACCTAGACCCAACCATAGAGTGAATTGACACTTGGAGGACGTTTGTGGGACCAAGGCGAAGCCTTTCAACCAACACAATCGATGTCTCACCTCTTAGGCAAAGGTATAGCTTAGAAATCCCTAATTTTGCCTCAGTTTGGACCCTTATGAAAGAAATTTATTTTTCATGTGTATCTAGTCATATGGATGTGTTTGTCTCACTTAGATGAAGGTGTAAGAACAAACTACACATAATTTAGTTAAGTATCGAGCGAGATCTTAAGGTTAGAACATGCACGGTTCATGGGTTATGAACGATCGGGNTCTCACTTAGATGAAGGTGTAAGAACAAACTACACTTAATTTAGTTAAGTATCGAGCGAGATCTTAAGGTTAAAACATGCACGGTTCATGGGTTATGAACGATCGGCGACGATGAATGTATGTTGTCCGTTCGCGCGTGTATCAAGTGGACGATGAAAATCGGGCCGAACGAGGAGATGGAACGCGAATCGCAGGCCGAGTTAGTAGCTAAGGTGTAAAGCGCAGCAAATCACAGGGCGACGCGTGGTCTTTCGAAGTCGTCGAGTTTGACATGGTGTTGAGTCAGATAAGTAGATATATAGGGGTTTTCTAAATTAATTAAATACAAAAATGATATTTAACTTAAAAAATTCACATCTTGGTGTATAAAAATCATAAAAATAAAATAAAAATACCTCTATGCTCAGTGAAAAGAGGAGAATTTAATAGACCAAAAAGTATCTATTAAGTATTTTACTTTAAATTAATTAAAAANGTCGAGTTTGACATGGTGTTGAGTCAGATAAGTAGATATATAGGGGTTTTCTAAATTAATTAAATACAAAAACGATATTTAACTTAAAAAATTCACATCTTGGTGTATAAAAATGATAAAAATAAAATAAAAATACCTCTATGCTCCGTGAAAAGAGGAGAATTTAATGGACCAAAACTTAAAAGTATTTATTAAGTATTTTACTTTAAATTAATTAAAAGCCCCAGAGACAAATTTAATTAGAATAACAACTTACAAAAAAATTGCAACTTAAAAAAATTAAAACAAAACTATATATCTGCCAAACTTATGAGCATATTAAGTGATCATAGAAACAAGCAATATTCAATAAGGATCAACAAAACTTGTGGTTAAGCGGATAATGTAAAGTTTGTTGGGTTGCAATGACAAGACAAATACAAAATAGTAGTGCTTTTGAAACNTAATGTAAAGTTTGTTGGGTTGCAATGACAAGACAAATACAAAATAGTAGTGCTTTTGAAACAAAAAAAAAAAGACAAAATAAGTTTAAAAGAAAGCCAAAATAAATAATAAATATAGAACTATGAAACTCATTATCATTAATCATTTAGAAGAATTTATCATGGAAATTACACTTTAAAAAGCAAGATGGAATAAATTTGGTATAATTTATTAAATAAAAGGATTAAGATTATTTGAATGAAGGTCGAATTTGGTTCAATCATCAATTATATATGATTTAAAGATAGTTCAATCAAGGTTCAAATATGATCTGATTATGGCATGATATGATTCAATTATAGATTGATTATGGTGTTTTGTTTACACATCTTAGCTATTTTTGCTATGCATCATGATGTATGCCCTAATCATACCAAAAATTAAATCATAATTAATTTTTTATTTTAATTATTCTAAGTAGGGGTGTAAACTAGCCAAACACAGCGAGCCCAGGCCCAGCTCGTGTTCGACTCGTTTACTTAGCGAGCCGAACACAAGCCGTTCACGAACGAAGAGGCATTTTGACAACCCTAATCATGTAGTCATAAGATATTAAGGATTGGGACAAGATTTAAAACATCATTTGAATCGAATTTAATATTTTTATTCCTTTTTCTTCATTAATACTTTTAATTTATTATTTATCTCTGTAGCCTTGTAGTCAATTAAATTTTTAAAAAATACTACTCATCAAACATATATATATAATTGATTAGTAGTATTTCGAGGCAAAACAAGTCAGACACGAACAAACAAATATTTGTTGGTGTTGTTCGTGTTCGGCTCGTTAACTTAGCGAATTAGCCGAACACAAACTTTTATACGAGCTGTTCGCAAACAACGAGTAAATATAAGAATTTAGGTATTTAATTTTTTATATAATAAAAAAATTAATAATAATACCAATGCATGTATTAGAAAAATTCCATGTTTTCGGTGAATATGAATGTGTTCNAGGGATATGATTTCTACAACATAAAGAGAGTCACATTTGATTTCATGAAAGAGTATGTTATCCATGAGATTGGGTGCAAATAAATAGAGAAATATAGTTTGTTGGATGCAAAATTGGAGATTTTAAGTTGACAGATTAAAATCCCCAATTTGGTCTAGTTGATTGGAAAGTGATGCGAGATTGTTGGCCCTCACGGGAGGGAGTAGTGGGAGCTCTGGAGTGGTAGCTGATATCCTCTAAGCCTAACCACATAATTAGTGACCAAACTCTGGATTAGTTAATGTTCTTTATAGCACCCGGAGGAGGGTAAAGAATATGATTGCTTCTATTTGACACAAAACAATTTGTATATATATTTTTCATTGATTTTAATTTCTTCACAATCCAAATACTCATTATAAAGGAGAATGATGCTTTCTTAAATTTGAATCTTCTATCAACAAAAACTTTGTTTAGTTCTCATAATTTTACTTTTAAAAGTTTAGTTTTAAGTTAGTTAACTTTGTTCTTTCAACTGCATTTTATATAACATTCACTTTAGTAGTTAATATTCAAACTTCACACTTTAGTTTTATTTTTGTATTTTTAAATTATAAAATAATTTTTAGAATTTACTTATAGGTTTTTCCAACTTCCCTGTGGGATCGATATCTAGGACTCCATCAGAGTCCTTTAGTACTTGACCGATACATATACTTGCGTTGATTTTAAAGGGGATTTGACAGTTCTAAAAAATTTANTTTTATTTTTGTATTTTTAAATTATAAAATAATTTTTAGAATTTACTTATAGGTTTTTCCAACTTCCCTGTGAGATCGATATCTAGGACTCCATTAGAGCCCTTTAGTACTTGAGCGATACGTATACTTGCGTTGATTTTAAAGGGGATTTGACAGTTTAAAAAAATATTTAAAGATAAATTATTTTCATAAAAGGTATTTTTGTTGGGATTATATTGCATATTTATTGTTATATATGCCGTGTGTATTTTGTAATATTGAAAAATATTTGCAAAATTTACACACTAAATCTCCTTGCTTCAGCCACCCTGGCCACCGGAAAACCCAAACCCAAGGGGGCCACCATGGTCAACACTCACAATTATACCCATCTAATGTAGTTCAATCCAATTGGATTCTTACTCTTATCAGCCCTCCACCTCAGCAACATATGGAACACCTCAGCTTGCCCACTTGGCCACCATGGTCGTGTCTATAAATCCACCACCACCCCACCAGCAAACAAGGAGAAGTGCACTAACCTAGGGGAAACTATGCCCAATCGTCTTCAAACCCTTCTAGCAATTGCACAAAGCTCATCCTTATCATTTTCAAGGCCTCAAACAGACCATAGAACCCTAATTTCCAAGCTCAAATCCAGGGCTTTTTCGGCCACTTCACCAAACTTATCAAAACTCCAAATTGACACTTCTATAAGCTTNTTTATTTATTCTTTAATTTTTTAGTCATTTTATTTTTTCTAATTCCAATTGCATTTTATTTGTATTCTTTTTATTTTCTAATAAATTGCAGCCAGTGGCAAACTTACTCTAAACTTGAAGATGAGTTAGCTAATGACTAATTAATATGCTTTTTTTTAGGGTTGTTAAGGAGTTAGAAGGAAAATGATTGACATGTCATAGAAGCATGAACTGCAACCTAAGCAAGGAAAAGCATAGCTTAAGTTTAGGCTACTCAAAGTTGGATCAAGCGTTTTTGGATGTGAATTAGCTTAAGCTGGTTTAAGCTTGATTTACACCCATAATAACATATTCTGGGCTTTAATGCGGGCTAGGAAATGAATATTTGATGTGGTTTTGTCTGTATAGGGGTTGTAAGGAGTTAAAATGAAAATGATTATCACATTTGTAGGAGCATAATCAATGACCTCTACATAGACATCACACTCTTTTGTGAAGAGAAGATACTAGCTATTTTAGTAGGAAGTGAACTTATCAAAATTATGTTGGCATCACACCCATGATACTTAAAGATGTACATATGACGTGCCATCAAATGCATGTTGTATCCAATATGGAGTTCAATGTGAAATGAAAACAAGCCTGTGAAGCAGCCCTTGAGCAGCATTGAGAGGAAGAGAATGACAAGATATGATGAAAGGGATATTTGTCATTGTGGATATGATTTGTTGAAATTATATGGAAGTGTTATGGGTTGAAGGCTCAACCATGAGGCAAAAAAAATCTTAAACTTGTCCTTTTGAGATGCTATGTCTCTTTTATATAACAATTTAATTTATTTTGAAATGTCAACTACCCTTTTTTCAATTTATTAAATATTTTATAGGTAGATATTTTCCGCCCTTATAAGGAGTGAACGTTTTGGATATCTCGGGTTTGTTGTTCAAATTGATGGTGATATTGATGGGGTTGTTATAAGTAGAATTCAAGTTGGATGGTTGAAGTGGAGGAATGCATCAGACCTTGTGTGATAGAAAAGTATTGCCTAGACTTAAGGAAAATTTTATAAGATGGTGGTGTTGACCTCATTTTTAGTGAGGTCTTAGCCTCCTAATCTTAGAACCTAGGATCTAGCCTTAGGAGTTCCTGGTTGACCATCCTAGCGGACTAGTAATGGAGCCCACCTCCCATAGAACTTCAAACTGCTTCTTTACTCATTTTTTATGAAGACCGGACCGAATGGTCCCAAGCACTCAACTTCTAGTTGCAAGGGCTAAGGACCAACATGCAGAGGGTCTAAAAATGAGTTCCTATAGGATCAAACGACCTTAGGTTAACCCTCGGTGGCTCGGCAACGCACTTGTTGCATCACGCACAATTTTGGCTTAAATTGACTCGCCCGCTGGCAAACTCATCCGGACGACCCCGGATGACGAAACGGACTATGCCGACGCGTCCGGAACGTCGATTTTAGCTAGAAAAGACACCCATATTGCTGTGGTTCTACACTCGCGCGAACCGCACGGAAATCGATGCCTTTTTAGGTGCGGGCCCGGACTCAACCCAGGTTTGACCCGGGTTCGATTCAGGCTGAACACGAGCTAGGC
>JXCR01137670.1:0-54013 GCA_002079205.1 Phalaenopsis hybrid cultivar | reverse complement strand
TTTATATATATTTTTCAAAAAAGTTTCTAAGATATTGGTGCATCAAATCTTTGGTCATGGAGAAATGGTGATTATGAGTTGACATTAAAGTTGTTGAAAAAATCTAAAAGCTTTTAAAATGTTTTGCATTCCTTTCCATGGTCACAAATGCCACAACCCATCTTCCCATGGTCACAATTGTCATACCCCATCCATCGATTTGAAAGTAAATCATAGAAACTTTGTCGTACTGTATGGTGAGATGAAAAAATTAGAGAAAAATTTCAATAGTAAAAATTTTATTCACCGATCAATCATCAAATTATTTGAATCTTATGATGCCTATTAATTTATCCTCCAAAATATAATATATTTTAACTATTATAATATCTTATCTAAAATTAACAAAGGTATCAAATCAACAAAATAACATATAACCTTAATTATTGTACAATGATATACCTAAAACATGAGCCTAAAAGCTCTCTTCAAGATGATGGACCACTAATACTTTAAAATTATAAAATAGTAGATGCGGGTATGTAAGTAATAAACTTAGATGACATCTTATTGAGTAAAAAATAAATTATAAAATATAGGGCATTGATCATAAATATGATCAATGAAAGAGATAAGAAAATGAACATTATGCTACAAAGTTTAGTGTATAAAATACATATTCTCAAATAATTTGATTATTAAATGGTGCTTATTATGTGGTATAGTTCATAGAATTCAATATATATATATATATTGATCATGATTGCATTCAACTGCAAAAAATTCACTTGCGTGTGTGTTGTATCCGTGCATCCATAAAAGGCGCATAAGGCATTTTCATTTTCTTATATTTACATACATGTATAGCTGGTTTTACTACTACATCTTGAAATTAGGAAATGATGATGCTAATTCAATGAAAATTCAATAATTTCTCAAAAGAATTGTCCATCTGTGGACCTGCCTGTTTGACTAGCTAATATCCCAAAGTTTTTTTTATGATAATACTTGTATTAAGCAAGCAAGCTTATATTCTATAAATTTTATCTTATTATAAAGGTTTTATAATAAAGACTATTAATTCTTTTGATCAAAATTAATAAAGTATTAATTTAGTTCATGCTTTTTATGGGGGACACTTATTTTTCAGTAATAAAAAAGATTATTTAAACTTTTTAGCCATCTTTGCAACAGATAACATGACAAAATTAGCTATCACATCTTATCAAAATAACCATATGAAATACTGTGAATAAATAAAACACAACGGAAAATGCATTATCAATCATTAAAACATATAACACATAGAAATGAATGTTCCTCTAATGAGAAAATGGTACATTACCTGTAAAAAGTTTCCTACTAATAGAAATCTCATGCAGTCCGTCTCGATTATTCATTGTTACTTCTTGCTCCAACGCATGGTGCTTTATAAATCTTAGGTTTGAAACAATCTCAATTTATCATGTGTTCAATATAGAGCAAGTCATAACATTAATGGCCAAGACCACAAACTAAAAATATTCTGGTAACTAATGGATCTATGATTTTTTCTTAATTTACGCTTTATTATCAATCCTGGATGGTCATGGAATATTTACTGCTTTCAATATAAAATATCTTTCATCATAGATTAATCAATCTTTAATATTTTTTAAAGAGTTATATCTTGAAAAATCTATTTAAATATTAACTATAAAATATATGCATATATGTGAACTAATTTATCTCAATAATTAAATAAATTCTCATATGTAATATAAGATGGGGATTCCTCATCATAAACTACTTCAATCACAAGCTAAATGGTTAATTTAGATATATGCATAATCCTTGTTCTCTATTTTTCCCTTATATATAGAGTTTGCTAAAATTCTCCGTTGACACTTTCTTAAGTTATAATTTGGAGAACTTAATAATTAACATTAATCTACACGATAAACAACATGCATTACTATGATAGTAGCATAGAATTGAATGCCCCAAACTCCTTAATTTAAACACTTACCATGAGTCTTGAAAATTTTACTTTTGTTTAATTTTTTTGGGCCTCTCAAATTCATAGTTGATTACATTGGTAACTAATTTATATTTACTTTTTTTTATGAAAGGTAATATATATTTACTTGAAGCAAACATAAGCAGTTAAGGCAAGTTTGGGGTTTTGGATTTACGTAATCAAATCATTGAAGATGATAATCGTGTACCGAAGAGAAGGAGATATCACTGCTACTTTTCTCTTTTCTCCTCCCACTGCTTCCTCTCCATTTGGCTTGTTGAAGCTCAAAGCAGCCACTATGCGAGGGAGATGTTATCAATCATTTCTATACCTCCATTCAGTCGGTGTTTCTATGCCCGCTTTTTGCTCTATTTGGACTGCTCGCTCCCCTCTCTCTTATCTTGCTGCTTATTTGGCCAAAAGTTGGGTTTAGGCCTGTTCTGGACCAAACCAACTCAAATCCCCCTTTGTTATCAATTGGTGCAATAATAACTTGGTATAATCTCTTGCAGGATATTATTGGGCATTCAATACAGAAAGATTGCTCAATCGCACACCTTAAATAACTTTCCAGCTTTGGCTTTCTTAAACTCATCCTTAATTGAACGGAAGATTTGCATACGTACCACTCAAATCCTATGCATTTACATATCTAACACCTAAACTTCAATATTTACATACTTACCGCCTTTATATATGCATGAAAAGATGTATTTCACTTTTTAAAAGTAAAAAATGATGGCATTTTTTATGTGATATGAAGGTTTGGGTGGTGTAAATGTAAAAAGTAATGTTTAGTTGTATTTAAATGCATATGAATTGTGTGGTATGTATGTAAATGCCCTGTAGCATACAAAAATGAATTTTTTTATTCTATTGAGGAGGCTGTCTTTTGTTATTGATTTGCTTTAATGGTTTGAGTTATGATACTTATGCAACATGTTTGAGTTCCAACTGTCGAGGATAAATCGGCATTTCTTCACAGATTGATGATGAAAAGCATGAAGATGGAGAGGTCCTATCGGAGAGAGAACATAGGACCACACTTTCGTATATTGTAGAAGTAGAACCAAAGCTTTGGTTACCTGTGCGTTTACTTGAGGGAAGACTTTGTAGGGAGGTCAAGATTAATCTACTATGCATTCGCGATGAAGCTCAAAGGATCCAGAGACTTGAAACTGAAGTGAGTTCTTCTAGGTAGAAGCTTAATGTTCTCCAATTTATTATTTTAGAGGGAAACAATTCTTTTTTTTTTCTTCTTAAAGAAGTAAATGCCGCCCTCGTTTTTTAAATTTAAATGGTTCTTTGTGCTCTTCTTCACTTTGAAAAGTATTACAATTTTCTATGGACCTTAAAAATAGATTCTAGATTCTAGCTCATCTCTTTCGATTGAAGCGTGTGTAGGATGCTTCTGGTTTTGGATGTATACTACACATATAGCATGCAATGTACATTTTTTTTCTATCACATGATACAATAACCATACAATTTCAACTAGAAAGCATGCTATTAGTTATGAAGTGATTGAAATTCAATTGTGGTAGAACGGTTTAAGCTTTCTAGTATAATTAACATGAAGTTAAAAGATAGAGAATGCCGCACAAGCTATTTAAATATCAATAATATATTAGATAGCATGTTGTAGTAGATATGATAAAAAATAATTGCACTTTCAACCAATAATCATAAAATTATATAATATGAAGGACGAGAACAAAACAAAGGAAAGAAGGAAATGATGAACTACATGCACATCTCCATGCTTGACTGTGTAGAATGCTTCTCCCCATATGTTTCCACCACTCTCATTTGATTAAGAACTAGAATCCTGGATGAAGAAAAATGATTTTAGATCCAAAATAAATTTTTTTATTAAGAAATAATTTTGTATATGATTTAGAATACATATATTAGTAATCCCCATGGAGTTGGTGTATAACATTGCAATCAACCACAATAGTTTCCCAAAAAATTTCTAAGCCTATATCACTGATATGATTGAAATGTTAAAAAACACTGGAAATACATGAAAGCATACGAGTAAATTAGGCTTCATATTTAGCATGAAAGTAGACGAGTAAATTAGGCTTCATATATGAAATCCCAAATTACATGAAATACCTATTCCAAATAGCATGCTGAACTGAGTCCGTGTGTCGATCCTCTACTGATTTTGAGTCTAGTCGGAAGGTTCTAAATTTGGTGATTTTAAAGTTTATAATTCTAATTTTTACAAAAAATAAAATCTATAATTAATTTTGAGTTTAAACAATGATAGGAAACCTCCCTTGAATTGGTCATCTGAAACCAGATCCATCTAAGTGACTCTAATTAAGTTGGCAATCAGGAATAACAATTTTCCTTAATCCCTCCCGGTGGTCATAAGAAAATTGGGATTTCATATTACAATTAATCCCCTAACCATGTAAGCATCCCAGTGTTCGCAAATTTTCCTAACAACAGTATTCAAATTCTCTTAGAGTATTGTCGTTAAACCTAATTTTTCCACTGGCTTGCTCCCGTATTACTTGATAGCCCATTTTAACATCCTAAGCAATCAGGTTATGAGTAAATTACGTGCATAATGCTAAACAATCAACCTAAAATCAAATTACACACTATCACATAATGAAACCGATAATAATTTGCATATAATCCAATTCAAGGGAGTGAAAAATAAATCCTTCTCATTATGAAGAAAACGACACAAATTTCATTGCAAAAATCAACATAAACTAAGTTTAGAGCAATTTCACCGATATTTTCCACCGGATTACTTGAAGTTACAATACAAGCTTTGCATTTTCACCATTTTGAATACAATTATTTCACACACTTGTTCTCTCTTAGTAGAAGTCTCACAAACAATCACACCCTTTTAAGGATCCCTCCAGCAAAGCATGATTGAAGGTTGCAGTAGATCTCTAACGACTCCCTCCGGTCTCTATCGTCTTCCTCTCAATGTCACTACAAGGGTCAAGCATTGAAAAATTATGGTGGAGAAAATCCCTCTTTACTTCAGAATTATTTCTTTTGTAGCCACATATCGTCACATGATCCCGCCACGTTAACTTGGACCATCATATCTCCCGAAAACGGTTTGTCGGCGCTGGAATTCTTCCAAAGCGCCAGAGTCTTGGTTTCTCTTTTCCTGAAATTCTTCACACTTGTAGGTGGTGTCTATGTGCCAAAAAAAGAGGCGCCTAGGTCTTGAAGTGGTGCATGATTCTTTCTAATGGGGCGCCAAGGTTTCCCTCGCTTGGTGCCTATTTCTTATAAGTGGCGCCTACGCGCCGCTCTTTCTATTACGGGAGTGACGTGAAATGCTTGGTGGCGCCATGGTGCCACTAAAAGTGGTCAAAGGCTCTTGTAGATCAAGTTTCAAATTTAGTTCTTTTGCATGTTTCAAGATTTATAACCCGCAATTAACATAAAAAAGTTCCTGAAAAAATACAAATATGATATAAATTGCAAAAAAAATGAAGAAAATTTAATAAATGTCACAAATGTCTGATAAGTGGCGCCTACACGCAGCTCTTTCTATTACGGGAGTGACGTGAAATGCTTGGTGGCGCCATGGTGCCACTAAAAGTGGTCAAAGGTTCTTGTAGATCAAGTTTCAAATTTAGTTCTTTTGCACGTTTCAAGATTTATAACCCGCAATTAACATAAAAAAGTTCCTGAAAAAAATATAAATATGATATAAATTGCAAAAAAAATGAAGAAAATTTAATAAATGTCACAAATGTCACCCACATCAAATTCTCTCAAAATTACGCATTTTTTGCCCTCAAGTTATTTCAAAATCTAAGATTAGAATTCAATAAATGTCAGGAAAGATCTTAGATAAAAATTTTCAGTGATTTTTGATAAATCAATAATTATTTAAATTAAAGTTCATAGTTCTGACTTATAATTTGAATGTTCGTAACAACCCCTTAATATCCTGATTTAGCTCTCACTAATACTTGATCTATACAATCCTTTTTAATTCCTCATGTAAGATCTGAATTTCTTGAAATTAATCCTTCACGCATGAAATTTGGTTAGCTACACACTTAAGCAATACTTATTTCATTATTATCCTATCAAAGACAAAATTCAAGGCTAAGATAATAATGTTTTAAATCATTTTACTTGTTAGAAAGGTTTATCAGTACCAGATTTCAATATGAGCTTAACTTTAATTTTCTCTTCATAGGTTCTTTTTTTTTTAAAATTTTAAGCATTAACCCTTTTAAATTTTTATTTTGATTTTCTTTTTATTATTTTTCTCATAGAGGATTGTTATATCAAGCTAAGCTTATTTTAATGTTTTTGAATGCTAAATCTTGAGTCAAATTTTCAATTACTTCCCGACTTTTCCTAAAAAAATTACTAAATATTCATTGCTCACTTAAGAATTTATGAAAAATAATATGAATTAGATTACTAAAGTTATTGATGAAGTACTAGTGAGTTCTTAATCCAATTCACAACCTTCAAAATTTCTTGTCATTGAAATTTAAGTTATTTACCTATTATTAAAATTCACCTCTACTCTTATTTTCCTTTGTCCTGCAATTTATATAATCTCTAAAGCTAGATATTTACTTTAACTTAAAGGGAAATATGAATACATTTAACCCCTTTCCCTTCACAAACTTATTTTTGACACTGTACATGCATATACAATATAGCAAAGAGATTAGCATAGTAAGGTAGAATATAAATATACAACAAAAGAATATTACACTACAAACTATAACAAATAATATTTGTTAATACGTAAACATCAACAAGTATAAAATGTGGGTACATATTCAAGATTCAATTCATAAGCAAGTCAAATTTTAACATTAAAATCCAACATTGTGCGAGTGGTAGGTATCTATAGAGATTTTAATAAGCAAAATCATACACAAGCGTATTCTAAAGCAGAAGAAGGGAAATTGGGTTGCCTTTCAATATGCACTTAGTTTAACATCATTAGCTTGACTCAATCACCAATATGCATAAAAAATCAAAGCAAGACATGTAATCTTATAAAAAGATAATGGCTGCCTCCTCATAAGCAAGTCATATTTTACAATCCTTAAAGTTTTTCTCAAGGATCAAAATTTCCAATTTAATAATCCCCAATCTCTCGTGCAATATTTTAATTAGCCTAGAGATTCTTCTATCAAATTCTATCATGGTCCCAAAATTTTCTCTTCTTAAAATATTAATTCTTTCTTTTCTGAATTCTCATTCAAAATATCTTGAAACCTTTCTATTTTCAATTTCAAATATTGTTTAGAGATATAAGTAGGAGGTGGTATAATATCATGAATTTAATAAGTCACTTCCTCATTTTGTGCTCTAATAATTAACTTTATTTTTGTAAATCAATGTTCACGATACCAGTTGCAAAAAAAGGCTTGCCGAAAATAATTGAGATCAAATCTTTCTTTATTTCTAACATAATGAAAATCAACAGGGAAGATGAATTTATTTATTTTTACTAAGACATTTTTAATAACCACTCTTGAAAATTTTAAAGAATGATTAGCTAATTGAAGGGTCACATTGGTGGGTTAAAAGCTCTTTTAGTTCTACTTCTACTTCTAGTCTTTCAAACACTGAAAAAGGCATTAGGTTTATGTTTGTTCCTAAGTCACATAACTTCTTTCCTAGAAAATTAGTCTCCTATAGTGCATGTGATGATAGAACTACCTTAATCATTCAATTTTTGAGGGAGTTTTCTCTAAATTATAGCACTATAGTTTTCAGTTTACGCCATAATTTCAAAGTTCAAAAATTTGTCTTTCTTCTTCAAAAATTCCTTCATAAATTTCTTATAATCGGACGTTTGCTCAAGTGCTTCAACAAACAAAATGTTAATAATGAGCTTATTAAACATTTCTAAAAATTCAGAGAATTGTGGTCCAATTTCTTTTTAATAAATTTGCAAGAAAAATGTGGTGATTTTTCATACTCTATTTGAGGTGGTGAAGGTATTCTTTAAGCCTAAGGTGAGTTTTTCTATAAGTTTATCAGGCTTAGACTCGGGCTCCTCTATTTTGTGTTTCTCTACTCTAGGCTCCTTAAGTACCTTTGAACTCCTAAGTCTTATAGTGTTGCAGTGCTCCACCTTTTTCTCTTTTGGATTTATTTTTGTATTACTAGGTAACGTTTTTTTGGGTATTTAGCTCAATGAGTTAGATATTTGCCCAAGTTGTGTTTCGATGTTCTTAATAGCTGCAATATGACTTTGTATTTGATTCCCCATATTCAGTACTACTTCTTCTAAAGATAGTTTCTTTTCCCCAATATGGGGATTATAAGTGAATCCATGAGGGTAGGTAAGTTTTGGGTTGCCACTACTCCGGTTATTCTAATTGCTTGTAGAGTTAGGTTGGTTACTACTCGATTGTTGGTTTTCTACCCCTTGATTATTGGTATTATTCCAATTGAAATTATGGTGTTTCCTCTAGCCTATGTTATATGCATTGGAATATGGATTATTGGGTCTATCTGATGTGATGTTCAAGGTCTACAAAATATTAGTATAGGATTCTTGTACTAGTCTGTAGGCTATTTTATTACTAGATAGTGATCCTTACGCTGGATTAAGGCTTTAGTTTTTTATTTTTTTAAAAATATCATCCACTTGTGAGGTTAGGATTACTAAAACATCTTTGTCATGTATACTAACTACCTTCATAGAGTTGACTTTATTTGTAGGTCATTAAAAATTATTTGCCGCTACCTTCTCAGTCAGTTAAACATGTCTCCTCAAATAACTTTGACATGCCTGGGTTTCCACTTGCAACATATATTATTTACCGTATTAAACCTACGAGCCTATTATAAAAGGTTTGAACTATAAGCCAATTTGGTAAGGCGTTGTGGGGACATTTCCTAAGTAGCTCTTTAAATTTCAGCCTAAACTTCTTAAATTGATTCCCCAACTAATTGAGTAAAGAGATGATATCATTTTTAAGTTTTGCGGTTTTGGATGGAGGGAAGTATTTGGCCAAGAATTTTTGGGATCCCGGTGATAAGTAGTTGAGCCACATTTTCACCTTACCCCTAAGTAGGTGATACAAATTTCTAAGAAACCAAGTGGAGGTTGAGGCTTTTTGTGGTGAGCCCCCAAACTAATTATTTTGCACTATATGGATGATAGCTCGTTTCAGTTCAAATGAGGTGGCTTCTACGGTATGATTGTTATTACTTAAATGAGTTTCTCTTACCGAAGGATTGACATACTTCTTAAGAGGTCTGAGGTGTTCTTCTTAGGTTGGGTTTGCCCTTTCTCTTACATTATTTTGAGTTTTTTAAGTTTTTTGATTTTTTTATGGTTCTCTAATTTTGAATCGTAAGACACAAATTCAATTGGTCCAGTCCTAGGCACACAGGCCTAGAACTAGCATGTGGGAGACCCTAAACTAGTAGGAAACACAATACAAAAGTAAAGTTTACTGAAAAGGAAGTAAAACGGGAAAATATGCAGAAAGTAAAAAACAAGAATAGCATAATGTTTTTTTTTATTTTCTGACACATAAAATAACTAATAAAATATATAAAAAAACAAAACAACGATTTTCAAGCCTAAACCCTCACGGTTTAACTAAAATCTTCTTAAAATTGAAAATTAAACGTCACTCCTATTAATAGCGTCAAAAACTTGATATGGTTGAAGTGTTATGAAATATTAATGATATAGGCAAGTATTCGTACGGACTAAGCAGTATGTGAAATTGAGTCTGTGTATCGATCACACGAGGAATGAGTGAATTCCTAAAATTTAGAAGAGTTCTAGTCCATTGGTTTTGAATCTAGCCTGAAGATTCAAAATTTGGTGATTTTAAAGTTTCTAATCCTAAGTTGTGTAAAAATTAAAACCTATAGTTAGTTTTGAGTTTGAACAAGTGATAGAATATCTCTTGAGTTGGCCCTATGTAAATTAGATATATCTAAGTGACTCTAATTAAGTTGACAATCAGGAACAACAGTTTTTCTTAGCCCCTCCCGGTGATCATAAAAAAATTGAGATTTTATATTACAGTTAGTCCCCTAACCTAGCAAAATCTGTGTTTGCAAATTTATCTAAACAATTCCACCATCCTAATTTCGATATTTTTATTTTCTTAGCATTAGATCACATCCCATTTTAACATTATATGTAATCAGTTTAGAAGTTAATTACGTGCAAAATCTTAAGCTATCAACTTACAATCAAATTACACACAATCACATACAAAAATAATACTAATTTGCGTAGAATCCAATTTAAGGAAGAAAAAAGCTTAATTCATGCTTATTGCAAATGAAAACAACACGAATTTCATTGCAAAAATTAAAGTAAATAAAGTTTAATACGATCTCATCAATGTTCTCCACCAAATTACATGAAGTTAGCATATAATCTATGAATTTTTGTCCACTTTGAAGTTTGAATATAATAATTTCACACACAGACACACTTATTCTCTCTCAGGAGAACTATCACAAAGTCTCACACTTCCAAGGATCTCTCCAGAGAAGCGTGATTGAAGACCGTGATAGTTCTCTTTTGACTTCCTTCAATCTCTATCTTCTTACTCTTGATGTCACTTGAAGGTCGAGTGCTGAAAGTTGTGGATGAGAAAGGCCCTCTTTATTTTAAAATTACGTCTTTTGCAGTCATGGGTCGTCATGCCACCCCGCTACACATTTTGAACCGTCGTAACTGGTAGAGTCGGTTTGGCTATGCCAAAATTCTTCCATGGAGCATCGGAGTTTTGCTCTCTTATTTCTACAATTTTTTAGACTCGTAGGTGGCGCCTATGTGCCACAAAAAGAGGCCCCTACTTCCCATGTGGCGCCAATGTTTTCCTCACTCACTGTCTGTCTCTTGTAGGTGGCGCCTTTGCGCCACTAAAAGTGACACTTATATTCTGTTGTGGCGTGCCGATCTCTCTGTTATGGGAGTGGCATGGAATGCTTCATGGCACAATGGTTTTGCCATTGTGGAGCCAAGTTACTCAGTGTGGCACCTTGGTGCTTTCAACTTTATTTTTTTTGGTTTGTTTCAAGATCTATAACCTGCAATTAACATAAAACACTTGGAAAGTCATACATATGATACAAATAACAAAAGAAAATGCAGAAAAATATAATAAACTTCACAAGTTTCTCACTCATCGATTACCACAAAAAAATTGAGAATTTTGTTATTAATGCCATAAAAGTGGAAGTAAATACGAAAGTTGTCGGAATAACTAGCCCTTAGTGTTTTACAAGGCTACTAAAGGAGTGAGCTAACAAGACTTCAATTTTTATAAGAACTGAATGAGAATTATTACAACAAAAAGCAATTCGAATAGAAGAATATGTGAATCCAAAAAAAGAGGTTATAAGAATAGGAACCACCTTAAGGAAATTTATAGATTCATAGAAAAGGCTTGCGGCTGCATGATTATAAAGGGACCTCCTAAAGGTCAAACTAACGAAGCTCCTTAAAATAACACTAGTGTTGTTGAACTAGGGGCCACTGTGGAAGCGTTGATCAGTTCTCACTTAGAAAAATTCAACTATGATTTATTGTTTAGTTATCTTCTTTAAACTTCTGGGCATATCGTTGATTTTCCTATGAAGGTTTCCAAAAATCATGACATTTTTTGTCTTTTTCTTCATATGGTAACTTTTGTATCCAATATTATTAGTGGGTATGATGTCACTAACAATAAAACCTTGGGAGCAGATCATTCTGAGTTTAGAAAATATGTAGATGATGATAAGCAAGAAATAAGTGGAAAAAAGAAAATTCTAAAGAATATAATAACAATTAATAGTATAAAGTAGATAAAAAAACATTAAAAATTAGACTAAAACATGTATTTTTTTGGAAATTCTAATTTATATGTATTTTTGCCTTCTCGTATGACTTTTTATGGTTCTATTTTCATTATAGTTGCTTTCTTAAGAGTGTTTAGGCAGAAATATTATTCATTTAAATGCAATATAACCTTATTATCCTCTTTGTCTTTCATGTATCTTCTATTACCATGAACAATAGTTTTTTAATTATTATAAATAAAAACATCCTTATGTGAAATATTTTCATGCAAATCATGTATATTTTGTTAGCATGGCAAATTTATTAATTTATGACTTATTAGGAAGGTCAACTAAATTTATGAGTTTTTAGTAACAATTTCAAATGATTCACTAATGTGAATATTCAATGATATTGGTATCCTATACCACTCCTAATAAAACTCTCGGGATGTAAAATTTATCTTTTATTTTATATGTTATATAGGGGCATTATAGGAAACTTCATAGTCTAGGTACCCAACCTTAGTTTTCTTGTTTATAAATATAAATACTAATGTGCGTCAAGATATTAATGAATGATATTTTATGAAAGTTCATCCTTATTTTATCACTCACCACCTTTTGCCTTATTTCCCGCCTAAATTCACTCACTTTCCTCTTCTATCATCCCTCTTTTTGTCCTTTTCATCCTTTTTATTTTTTTGTAGTTACCATCGTGTTATCTACCTTATTATATTCCTTCATTATTTACTCCAACATGTTACTTCTTAGCAAGCAACCCATCAACAGTATTGAGTACCACCTACTCGTCACCCTCCTTAGATTGAATGGCTACACCTCGCCCTTACTTGGATTGATTGGCTATTTCATTGAAATAATGGAAATCTATATTATCATTTGCTTTGAAGGGATCAATTGATATCCAAACAAAGGTCTTATATCGAATAAGGTTTACTATCTTTGGATTTCCCTCTTAGATTGTCATTGAGTAGTTTAGATTAACATGCCCTTTATTTTTTCGACAAATATTATTAATTGTTTTCCCACATTTTTTGGATTTTTCACTTCATTTGCTAGCTTACTATTATTGTTGTTATCAAATGGTGTGCATTGTTGCATTGGCAAATTGACCAACAAGTGATGTAGCTAATTGTATGTCAGCTTAATTATGTGTGATTTTAAACACATTTTCTTTAATTTAATTTTTACATCAAATTAGCACCAACCCACCCCATCCATTCATCTAGTTGCGAGCGATTTGCATGTAATTACATCCAAATTATCACATGCATTTATTTATTTATATTTGGGACTACACTATTTACTATTATAATAGTCTCTCATTATTGGGGACATTCTTCTTTATTATATGTTCTTTGAATTTTCTCCTCTTGCTTATGTATAAAGCACATTACATGCTTATACAAGGACAATCATTATAAATATACTCTTTAAGTTTTGCTTCTTTCTACTATAATATCAGAGTAATATTTTCCTTTCATTTACTTTTTTCAATAATTCTAGTCAAATCCTGTTCTACTGAAAAGGACACATTTGAAGTTCTAAATGGAATGGGAGAATGCTTGTACAATTTTTCTTCCCCTTTTTTCTCCTACTAAGAAACCTACATTACATCTTCCCCTCTTTTTTCAATTCCCAAATGTTCCATCCTACAGGCATATAAGAATTCAATGTCTGTTCTAGTGTGATGACGTGGATATACCACTTATTAGAATGAGTGCACTACAAAATGAGATTATACTTACAAAGGCGAAATAAATATGGAAGATACCGAGAATTTTTTTGTGCCAAACAAAACTTGTCTCATTTTCAAGTGGAATGGCCAAAATTAGTAATGAGGCCATAGAACACATCATTAGAGTAGACAAACGTGTTGACATATCCACCGAATTTCCTATCGTAATATCAAGGGGGAGAAAGTAGGATGCCCCACGAGTACTACCCTCAACACCAACAGATGAAGATGGTGATGAGATATATTTCTCTGGCAATGACTTAACCTTCGTTCGAATAGAAGAAAGGAGAACAAGATAAGACCCTAGCTAGAAATACTTTCCGCACGGATATATGGAGGCACAACCACCGAAGAAGCTCAAGTTCTCATTCCTAGAATCATACAAGGGGTGAATTCACCCATTAGATAATGTGGCTTCCCTTGAAGCCGCCATCTCACTACTCAATATTAATGATGCTCTGAAGTGCCACTTGTTCTTTATTACACTGAAGGAATCTTTCTTGAGGTGATTTACTCACCTATCTTTGTGAGCAAACCACTATATTCAAAATGATGTTTTTAATTCAGTTTGTCAGTGTGCAGAAGCTAAAGAAAAAAACTCAAAATTTTCTTCGAATGTGGTAGCAGTCCAAACAATCATTAAGGAGCTTCATCATTAGGTTTTAGAGTGAAATGTTGGACCTGAAATGCCTTGAACCCACTGTCACCCACAGTATATTGGCCCAGTGCCTTAAGGAAAATTCTTTCATATACATTGTTGGCTTTCAGTAGCCCAAGACAGGGGTTGAGTTATTAAAACTTACCAACAATCATGTTGTTTTAGAGGATTATAATAGTGAGTCTAGGCAATCGTCAGACTGGTGAACTGAGAAACAACTTTGAAGGAAGAGTTTTTGCAGCTTGGCTACAAAAGGAGCTCTACTTTCGATAAATGAGAATGCAAAGAGAAAATTCATAGAGAGGCTTTTAAAGAATAATAGACAACGGGCATTTGGGAGATGATGAAACAAACATGAGAGACACCCATGTAACTGCAGATAAGAAAGATCACCACCTTCAATGCAAACCCTACCAATTAAGGCTCTGCTAATGATGACAATGGTCGAGCTAGTTGAACCCAATGCAGATGAAGGCATCTGGTCATTCCAAGAAGTATTATGCATGTCATCGTAATCATGATCATTATACAGAGGAGTGTTGATATTTGTGAAATCTCGTAGAGTTGATCAAGTTAAGAAAATTGAAAGAATTTGTGCTTATCGAACTGAGCATAAGGAGGGTTGAGAAGGCAACCACAATCGAAGGAATGAACCCATTGAAGTACATGAATTGAAGCATTGTAAGCATGGTTGCTGCCGTCATAGGAGGAACATGAATTGAAGCATCTTACCAATCCATCTTCAAATGATTTTGGTTCATTGAAGTAACTCAACCAGTTCATCCAAACTAGGTGCATCGTCCCTCTCGCCCATTACGTTTACTAACGTTGTTTTATATACTACTAGTAATCCCTGCAATGCACCATCATGGTTACCCCATTCATAGCCAACCATCGGATCTGGATTATCTTGATAGACATAGGGAGCTCAGTCAATATCATTTTCAAAAGTGTCTACAATAAAATGAATTGCGGGAATCTTGCTTATCACTCGCTTTGCTCCCATTCTTCGACTTCCCAACAGAGCGTAAGAAATTTGTGGGCATAATGGCCCTGCCAGTCACATGGGGAGAAAAAAGTAATATATAATGATGGTCAATTTCATTAGTCATCGTGGACTTGCTAACATCCTATAGCGCCATTTTTTATTACCCGCCCTTGAGCAGTTTTTGAGATGTGGTGTTTACATATCACATCGGTGTCAAATTTCTTGGATGTGATAACCTTTTGAGGAAATCTTTTATGTTTGAGGATATGCTACCTGAAAACAATAAGCCATACAGAGGAGAATACTTTGTACTTAGGCATGCATAGAAGTAGAGGTTTGGAGAGAATTGAAGTTGTTGAAGAAGCGCAGTTAGTTGAGGGGCGACTTTATAAAACTTTTCGCCTTAGCATGTTTTTTCGACAAAAAACTATAAATTCGAACTAATTTCCATCTTGAGGGTGCATGCCGATGTGTTTACTTGGTCGACCGAGTAAATCTCAATCATAATTATTGATAGACTTGCCTCAAATTGAACGCGCACCTCGAAGTTCAACCTATAAAACTCAGGATCTTCCCGGTTGAAAAAGGCTGTGAATTTACCTCTCGAAAACAGATTCAAATTTTGGCTTGAATTGAGATTGAATCTAAATAGATGAGTCTAGCTATGAGCCAAAATTTTGGATCGAATTTTTTTCATGCCGACACCAACTCTGCTAGAAATCGGATCGTTAGCAACCCTAGTGATGTAAGGGCTATGAATTTAGTGAATTTATCTCGAGGATCATTAATAGCTTGAAAATTGATTTGAATTTTTGTTTGGGTCAAGATCGAATCGAAATAAACGAGCCGAGATACAAGCCAAAATTTTGGATCAAATTTTTTTCAAGCCGATTTTGAGTCAACCCTGCTTGGCTCGAAATTGAATCGTTAACAACCCTAATTTTGCAATAGTGTTGGCTGGAACCTATTTAATGGGAGGAACAAAAGTTCTTTGAGCTTGGATTCATTAGGTGGGGAGGTTCAGTATCTCATCCAAAAGGTGAATGGAAAATAGCAGATATGTGTCGACTTCACGAACCTCAACTTGTTCTGCCTAAAAGATAGTTATACATTCCCTTGAATTCACACCCTGGTCTTAATGTCTTCTCAAGTTGCCACTAAATTATAATGCATCTTGTGGATAGCAATAATAGCAT
The DNA here is from genome assembly GCA_002079205.1 of Phalaenopsis hybrid cultivar. Classification (NCBI taxonomy): domain Eukaryota; kingdom Viridiplantae; phylum Streptophyta; class Magnoliopsida; order Asparagales; family Orchidaceae; genus Phalaenopsis; species Phalaenopsis hybrid cultivar. The sequence goes on along the minus strand of JXCR01137670.1, from coordinate 37,651 downwards.
TCATTGTAGGGGATTGATTATTTTATTATAATGTAATACTTTTTTGCTTTTAAAATTATTTGGGTGATCTATCAAAGGCTGCTGGATTTAATTTTTAAAAATAAAAAATGATGAATATTTGAAGTGTATATTGATGATGTGTTGGTAAAAAATAATAATCCTTTTTAAGACATACAAGGCCTAAAATAAACCATCGTCACTCTCCTAAAATTTCAAATGAAACTCGACCCACTCAAATGCACTTTCAAAGCCCAAACAGGAATATTTTTAGGATTTCTGTCACCCTGGATGGGTTCAGAATGAACCTGGAGTAGGTGCAAGCAATCTTAGACATGCCCTTGCTAAGGAGTGTAAAGGAACTACAAATGTTAACATGTTTACTTGCTGCCCTAAACGGGTTCATTTCTCACATGGAAAACAAATGTTCGGTTTTCCTTAAAATACTAAGGAACTCCATGTGATTCATTTGGGATGAGGATTGGAAAATAATATTTAACCACTTGAAGACTTTTAATTCTTGCTATTTTTAATTCTAAGCCCAATGCCGTGGGAAGAACTCCTATCATACGTAGGAGTTGGTGAAGTGTTTGTTAGTTCAATACTGATTAGAAGACAAGGGTGCATGTAGTTCCTTGTTTGCTATGCGACTAAAGTTCTAAGCGGCTACGAACTGAGGTACCCTATCACAGAGATATTAACATTCACCCTCATCGTCACTGTAAGAAGGCCNTCATTTGGGACGATGATTGTGAAATAACATTTAACCACTTGAAGACTCTTAATACTTGCTATTTTTGCTTCTGCCCAATGCCGTGGGAAGAACTCCTATCATACCTAGGAGTTGGTGAAGTGTTTGTTAGTTCAATACTGGTTAGAAGAGAAGGGTGCATTTAGTTCCTTGTTTGCTATGCGAGCAAAGTTCTAAGCGGCATCGAACTGAGGTACCCTATCACAGAGATATTGACATTCACCCTCATCGTCACCCTAAGAAGGCAACAATCATATTTTCAAGCACATCCAGTTTGCATCCTCACTGACCGACCACTAAAGTCTGTACTTGCCAAACCTAATCACTTTGGGCGACTACTTAAGTGGTTTGTTGAGTTGAGTGCATTCAACCTCAGCTACTCGCTTCGAACAACCGTCAAGGCATAGACATTATCACATTTTATGTTCGACTTTTCGAAAGAAGCGACACCCCTTGAAGAAATTGTGTGGAAGCTTTTCGTCAATGGCGCCTCCAGTGTGCAAGGGTTTAGCGTTGGACTTGTACTTGGGAGCTCTGTTGGAGTCATTCTACCCCATGCCATACAATTTTGGTGGCTCTTGACCAGTAACTAGGTAGAGCATGAAGCAGTAATCATTGGCCCGAGGTTCATGATGGGGATATGCATCCAATGCTTTGTAGTACTCTGACGCTCAATTAATCGTGCACCGTGTTAATGACCAATATGAAGTAAGAGAATAAACGCTTCAGAGATTCTATTCAAGATGAAGACCAAAATAAATAGACTCAAATACTTCAGAATTGAGNCAACCTCAGCTACTCGCTTCGAACAACCGTCAAGGCATAGCATTATCACATTTTATGTTCGACTTTTCTAAAAAAGCGACACCCCTTGAAGAAATTGTGAGGAAGCTTTTCGCCAATGGCGCCTCCACTGCGCAAGGGTTTGGCGTTGGACTTGTACGTAGGAGCTCTGTTAGAGTCATTCTACCCCATGCTATACAATTTTGGTGGCCCTTGACCAGTAACTAGGTAGAGCATGAAGCAGTAATCATTGGCCCGAGGTTCATGATGGGGATATGCATCCAATGCTTTGTAGTTTACTCTGACACTTAATTAATTGCGCACCGTGTTAATGACCAATATGAAGTAAGAGAATAAACACTTCAGCGATTCTATTCAAGATGGAGACCAAAATAAATAGACTCAAATACTTCAGAATTGAACATATCCCCAGAGAAAGAGAATCAATTTGTTGCCTTCTACCCATGATGGGAAATTTTTAGGTAAACTTTACTATCACTCATATGCGTGAGATAAGCTGAAATTGCCTACATCTATGAAAAACTCACCCAGGAGAATGTGAGAGTATTTTGGAAGGCATGCCTTGGCGAACATGACTCTTGATCAAGAATACTTCTGACTGTCATTCTGAAAGGATGATGAAAATTTTTCGAAGAAATGCCCTCAATGCCATAAGCATGCACTACCGAAGCTCCAACCCTTACACAAACTGTAGCCAACATCCAACCCCTGGCTCTCTGTCGTCTCAGGGATGGACCTTCTCGGCCCGTCACAGTAAGCGAAAGAATTCATTAAAAAAGCATGCTCTCACTCTTTGGCAACAACCACTTTATGACATATACAAGTTTTTATCAGGAATTGAATTCTAGAAATACAAAGAATAACACAAAACTAATTCGAAGCGGGGAAAAATGAAGGNTCACAGTAAGCGAAAGAATTCATTAAAAAAGCATGCTCTCACTTGTTGGCAACAACCACTTTATGACATATATAAGTTTTTTATCAGGAAATTGAATTCTAGAAAGACAAAGAATAACACATAAAACTAATTCGAAGCGGGGAAAAATGAAGATTTAATTTCATTTTATTAGATTCCATAAAGTTCTCTACTGAAATATGACATTTCTATTCAATTTTATCATATAGACAATCATGCTGTTGAAATAAAATAATTCAAGTAGTTTTAAAATTAGTCTCAATGAATTATGCATCATTAAGTTCAACTAGTCATGTAATTTTAACCTTGTTGTTTCCTTTTTCAAAGTCATCGAAGTGACCNGTTCTCTACTGAAATATGACATTTCTATTCAATTTTATCATATAGACAATCATGCTGTTGAAATAAAATAATCTAAGTAGTTTTAAAATTAGTCTCAATGAATTATGCATCATTGAGTTCAATNCCCATGTAACTGCACATAAGAATGACCGCAACCTTCAATGCAACCCCTACCAATTAAGGCTCTGCTAATGATTTCAATGGTTGAACTAGTTGAACCCAATGCCGATGAAGGCATCTGGCCATTTGCATGACACCAAGAAGTATTTTGCATATGATCGTAATCATGATCATTATACAAAGGAGTGTTGATGTTTGTGAAATCTCGTAGATTTGATCAAGTTAAGAAAATTGAAAGAATTTGTGCTTATCGAACTAAGTATAAGGAGGACTAGGAAGGCGCCCATAATCGAAGAAGGAAAGAATCCTATTGAAGTACATGAATTGAAGCATTGTAAGCGTGGTTGTTTCCGTCATAGAAGGAAAATGAATTGAAGCATCTCACCAATTCATCGTCAAATGATTTTGGTTCATTGAAGTAATCTCAACCAGTTCATCCAAACTAGGTGCATCGCCCCTCTTGCCCATTGCGTTTTCTAACGTTGTTTTATATGCTACCAGTAATCCCTGCAATGCACCATCATGGTTGCCCCATTGATAGGCAACTAGCAGATCTGGAGTATCTTGGTAGACATAGGGAGCTCAATTAATATCATTTTCAAAAGTGTCTATAATAAAATGAATTGCGGGAATCTTGCTTATCACTCACTTTGCGCCCATTATTCGGCTTCTCAACAGAGCGTAAGAAATTTATGGGCATGATGACCCTGCCAGTCACATAGGGAGAAAAAAAGTAATACATAATGATGGCCAATTTCATTAGTCACCGTGGACTTGCTGACATCCTATAGCGTCATTTTTGGTTACCCGCCCTTGAGCACTTTTTGATATGAGGTGTTTACATATCACATCGGTGTCAAATTTCTTGGATGTGATAACCTTTTGAGGAAATCTTCTGTATTTGAGGATATGCTACCTGAAAACAATAAGCCATACAGAGGAGAATACTTTGCACTTAGGCATGCATTGTAGTAGAGGTTTGGAGACTATTGAAGTTGTTGAATAAGCGCAGTTAGTTGAGGGGCGACTTTATAAAACTTTTTTCCTTAGCACGTTTTTTTCGACAAAAAACTATAAAGCTAAACTGATTTCCATCTTGAGGATGCATGTCGATGTGTTTACTTGGTCGACCGAGTAAATCACAATCATAATTATTGATATGACTTGCCTCAAACTGAACGTGCACCTCGATGTTCAACCTATAAAACTCAAGATCTTCCTGGTTGAATAAGGCTGTGAATTTACCTCGAGGATCGTTAATCGCTCGAAAACTTATTCAAATTTTGGCTCGAATTGAGATTANTCTCAATCATAATTATTGATATGACTTGCCTCAAACTGAACGTGCACCTCGATGTTCAACCTATAAAACTCAGGATCTTCCTGGTTGAATATGGCTGTGAATTTACCTCGAGGATCGTTAATCGCTCGAAAACTGATTCAAATTTTGGCTCGAATTGAGATTGAATTGAAATAGATGAGCCTAGCTATGAGTCAAAATTTTGGATCAAATTTTTTTCATGCCGACACCAACTCGACTAGAAATCGGATTATTAGCAACCCTAGTGATGTTAGGGCTATGAATTTAGTGAATTTATCTCCAGGATCATTAATAGCTTGAAAATTGATTTGAATTTTTGCTCGGATCAAGATCTGATCGAAATAAATGAGCCGAGATATGAGCCAAAAATTTTGGATCAAATTTTTTTCAAGCCGATTTTGAGTCAACCCCTGCTTGGCTCAAAATTGGATCATTAAAACTTNTTGAAAATTGATTTGAATTTTTGCTCGGATCAAGATCTGATCGAAATAAATGAGCCGAGATATGAGCCAAAATTTTGGATCAAATTTTTTTCAAGCCGATTTTGAGTCAACCCCTGCTTTGCTCGAAATCGGATCATTAAAACTCTACTATTGCAATAGTGTTGGCTGGAACCTATTTGAAGGGAGGTGCAGAAGTTCTTTGAGCTTGGATTCATTAGGGAGGTTCAGTATCTCATCCAAAATGTGAATGGAAAATAACGAATATGTGTCGACTTCATGAACCTCAACTTGTTCTACCTAAAAGATAGTTATACATTCACTTGAATTCACACCCTGGTCAACTTTGTGATTGGCTGTCCACTGTTGAGCTTTCTTAATGTCTTCTCAAGTTGCCACTAAATTATAATGCATCTTGTGGATAGCAATAATAGCATTCATTATAGGGGATTGATTATTTTATTATAATGTAATACNTTGTTCTACCTAAAAGATAGTTATACATTCACTTGAATTCACACCCTGGTCAACTTTGTGATTGGCTGTCCAATGTTGAGCTTTCTTAATGTCTTCTCAAGTTGCCATTAAATTATAATGCATCTTGTGGATAGCAATAATAGCATTCATTATAGGGGATTGATTATTTTATTATAATGTAATACTNATAACTAGTAACAGATTTAAGTAAGATTTAATTTAAATCTGCCATACAAAAAGAAAGTAAAATTTTAAATTCTGGATGTAGTAAATCCAATTTCTTCTCAATTCCTCTCAGTTTTTGTCTTAAATCCCAGATTTACTAAATCCTCTTTAAAAAACTCTGGTGTCCACCTCTAAAAGTATTAGCTTTAGCCTTATACTGGTGAAGAAATATTAAAAGGCTAAATTTTTCTAATTCAAAATGAGTTTCATGACTAGTATAACGAGCTTAATTTTGATCCCTTTGGGTCACACTTCCTAAATAGTGGTACTCCTAATTGATCAATAAGTGCATATCACTGCAACCTTTTGTATTTTTAATGGAACAGTTCCTTTCTGGTGGACAATCTGAAGTGGAAGCAACTCAGAACCTAAATGCAATAAACCAAAGCAAAACCCCATGGCACGTCTCATTCTCTTACGCCAGAGCGCTGCAAAACACTTGCCTAAAAACTTGGGGAGGGAGACCAGAGAATGTCAAGGCGGCGCAGGATACACTGCTGCTTCGAGCTCAGGCCAACTCACTTGCGCAGCTCGGGAAATACTCTGGTGAGGGCGAGTCAGCCGAGTCAAAGAAGGTGACTTACGAGAAGAAATACACCTACTAAGTGGTTTTGCTGGTTATGCGTGGGATGTTAAACTATTTGAGAGGTGTTAAATTGAACGGAATTAAAGGAAGCCAACAAATTTAGGGATGATGGCTATGCTATGTATTATGATACAGTGGCAATAGCTATATGTTGATTAGTTTAATTTAGCTGATTATATTATGTTTATTAAATGGAAGGTTGCTTTTTTATTGTGTAATGTAGCGATATTGTACTAGCCAAAGAACTATCACTTTGGTGTACTAGTGTGATGTTAGATTTTCTTCATAGTCTCCAGCTATTTGTGAAAACATAATTATACAAGGTGGTGAAGCTTTAAATTTGCATTCTCATGAAAGAACACGGTGTTTACACCATCTTCTCCAACCACAATTAGATAAGAAGTCTAAACTCTACTTAATTCAATTGTATTGTCAATCTAGTATAAATTGCATCCCTAAAATATTTCTTCAAAGCATTGCATTATGTTGCAACCAATTTCATCGCATGAAATCAGTTCAGTTAAGCCTACAGCAGCAACAAAAGCAACAACAAAATTGTTTTGTGTAGTATGATTAATATGTTGCCAATAGAATAAATCTAAGAATGTTCAAGCTATGGACTGGTAAATTCAATCTACTATGCACTATGTTTGAGCATTTATATCCAACTGAAACCTCTAAGTAGGCCCAGATGCTATTGCATTCTTAGAATAAATCTGAGTAAGTATATTTCATGGTTTTCTATTGAAAAATTTTTATTGGTCCATCCAATCAAATGCTTAGACATCATGGTTTTTATGTAAATATTTTAAAGAGTGTATTTCTATCTCCAACCAAAATTTCATGGTTCCCACATCATAGATAAATGCAGGCAAATAAGTTTGTCCATAAAACTAATATTATGATTGGATCTTGGAATAGAAGTGCTCTTACAAGTAAATTAATGGAGTTAATAGATGTTCTGATTCATAAAAAGATAAATATCATATGCATTCAAAAAACTAAATGTGTTGGAGAAAAGGCTAAGGAATGTGATAGCTTAGGTTTTAAACATTGGTATTCAAGTAGGAGTTGGACTAGAAATAGTGTATGTGTAATTCTAGATAAGAATTAGAAAGATAATGTTATAATATTTAATAGATAGAATTATAGCTCTAGAGATTGTTGTTGATACTAAGATTTTCAATGTTATAAGCGTTTATACTCTAGTAGGTTTAGAAATAGGTTCAAAAGAAAAATTTTGGAATGAGCTAGAAGAATTACCACAAATAATACGTCTTCAAGAAAGAATTTTTATTGAAGGAGATTTAAATGAACATGAGGGTAGAGTGGTAGAAGATTTCAGAAATATTCATGGTGGTTATGATTTTTTAGTGATTAATGAAGAAGGTAGAACCATATCAGATTTCGTTTTAGCTTATAATTTTGTTATTGCTAATATTTTATTTAAAAAAAGATAAAGATATTATTACTTATAAAAATAGATCTAAGAAAACACAAATTGATTATTTTCTTATGAAAAAAGAGATCGTCGATAATATAAAGTTTGTAAGGTCATTTTTAATGAAAATTTAAGTAATCAACATCTATTATTAGTTCTGGATTTTAAGATGAAGAGTTGAAAAATAAAACATTATCATAGAATTATATGAGGGCACCTAAAAGAATAAAATTATTTTTTATGAATAAACTTTAAGATTTCAAGATTTGGGATATTCATAAAAAAGATAATTCTATGTGCAATAAAATAACAAGTATTATTAAACAAATGAAAAAAAAAACCAATAAAAAGATAAAATTTTAAAACATAAAAATAATTTGTGGTTGAATAATCATGTATAAGAAAAGATAAAATAAAAGAAGTTTTATTATTAAAATTAGTTTAAATATAAAACTTGGAGAACTGGGATAGATATAAGGTGGCCCATAAGGAGTTTGGAAAGAACAATTTATAATGTTAAGAATCCTATTTTTAGTAATCTTTATAATATATTAGATACTAAAGAACGTAAAAAATATGTTTAAACTAACCAAACGAAGAGAAGAAAAGTAAAGATTTAATTTAAGTGTAATAATAATGAAAATCAAAATATTTTTCTTATAGGAAGATATTTAACATAAGTGGGTGAGATATTTTGATTAGTTTTTTAATGAAGTTTTTGAAAATACAATTGACCATAATAATCTTAATATCGTTAATAATAATATATAACTTTTTATTTTTATTGTCGCATTAGTAAAGACAAAGCTAGTGAGACTTTGAAGAAAACTAATAGAGAAAATTCAGTAGAACCTAGTGGTCTGCAAATAGAAGTATGAAAATATTTAAAAGATTTGAAAGCTTATTGACCAACTAAATTTTTCAATATTATTTTAGAAACTAAAAATATTTTTGTGGAGTAAAGGAAAGAGTATTTTGGCTCTCATTTTTAAGAATAAAGGGAATGCAAAAGAGTGTGCAAATTATAGAGAAATTAAATTAATGTGTCATACATTAAAATTATGTTATAGAGTAATTGAACATAGTGTATGACAAGATACAAAGATTTCTCATAAACATTTTGGATTTCATTGATTTTTCAAAGTTATCAAGACAATTCAAGGATTCAAAAGTCCACATTTTAGGACCAAAGATGAAAGCAATAAGAAGTTGATCTACTATATACTGTAAAGAAGGAGGAGGTTTTAGACGGCACCAACACGTCCTAGTCTTCCATATGATCACCACACCTGTGCAGAAACTTGAAGCAGAGCTGATACAGTAGCTGTACTGTTTAAGGATATAGTATTGAATGCACGGATAAGAATACACCAATTCAATCATTACAGTATACTCTACAATATATATATATATAGGGTGGCTAACATGTTGCAGTATGGGTGTTTTCTAAGACTTTTAGAGCTCTCTTGACTAATCACGGTTTTGAAAACTCTAGTTGATGATGGAGAATTAAGCTTGAATTTTGACATTTGAGAAAATCAAAAGGTTAAACTTTCTTTTAGTTAGTTTATATTAATCAGTCTAATAAATTATTCATTGAAATATGTTAACATCTTTTCAATCTTAAGCTTGGCACTTCAAACTCTAAAACAACTAATATTGGTACAGTTGCCAGTATGGCGAGAGCTCTAACACCTATCTTTATAAACACAGCACCATTTTTCATAACTAATCTTCACTTGCTCTAACAGCTTTATCCTGATCAGTAAACACCAGTACTCACTAAATAATCCTTATGTGTATATTTTTGGTGAAATATTAAAGTTTCAACTTAAGCTAGAATCACTCATCTCTTTTCGTACTGTCATCAAATGATCAAGCACACTTACAAGAGAAATGAGGCTTCATAATATAAATATATTATCATCCAGTTATTTTTTACATAAGGTAAGAAACAATTGAACAGAAATGATAAAACAGTAGGGTGTTCACAACAAACAGTAGAAAGAAAAGGAATGCACCGAGTTCTTTCAATCAACTGATTTCATATTCACCACTGGCTTGGACTTCCTTGACATGCTTCTCATACTCANAAGTCGAATATAGAACATCTACTTTTCTAATAGGATCATCAGATAGTCGACGTTTAATGTGATCAAATCATTTAAGACTACTCTCTCTAATCTTGTCCACCACTGGAGCTAAACCAACCCTCTCTTTAATTTTGTCCGACCATCTCTTAAATTCCAATATATTTAAGTATATTTTATATTAATATTATTTAAACAAGCTGAAAGACAGTCAAGGCTTGCTCAAGCTCAGCTCATTAATTCGTCAAGCTTATCTCTTGAGTTATTTATCAAACCAAGGTTAAGTTGGCTCACAAATCGGTTTGACTAACTCTGTTAAACCTTGGAAGCCCCAAAAGTTTTCAGGATAATTCTATTTATAGAATCAACTTTGCTTGCACTAGCATGCAACATAATGATTAAGGGTGTAGTATTCCACCTTGAGATCGTGGGTTTGAATCATACATCTTGCCCGGTTGGCTTCACCTTCTCTAAAAAAAAACAAAAAAACTAACTTTGCTGCAGACTGTACATAAATTGCTCATCAGGCACCAATGACAAGGTAAAGTCTACTTTTGGTGATTGATAAAACCATTCCTTCTTTCTCTTCCTGAAAATTTATCTAATCATTTTCTAACTTCTAATGCAGAAATCCATGGCAACCTTTCATCAAATTTAGACTGTTTTATTTATTTTATTTTGAATTTTTATCTAATGCAGATTCTAGTTGATTCTCTCTTCTTTTATGTATTTTTCTGAACTAAATGTCTTCCATTTGTAGGGACTTGTGAAGACAGCATGAAGAGAGTAGCCTTATTGTAGTGCCCGCTATACTTGCAGAGCTACTTTGTTATGTACACTTGTGGTTGTTTTTATGATTTGGTCCAATAAATTAATCAAAACTGCAAAATTGTCTGCATTTATTCGAATCAAAAGAAGCAGGCTTTGATGTAAATTAAATTCACTCACATTCCAGTGAACCAAACTTTATAAATTACATTTGCATCAAGCAACCTCTTGAAGTGAAGGTGAAGGCTTGAATGAATATAAATTTGATAGGAAGGGTTAATACTGACAAAGTGGTGTATTATTTTGACAAATAATATCTGGCATGTAATAAATAATGTTAATAATAGCGCAGGATTTTCTGATGCTGAGTTTGTTCAACAACCCTGACAAAAATGATCAATGAATGCCACATAATGTATATTATTTTGTTCAAGTTGAGCCTTAGTGTTCAATGTATATTGTGGAGCACATTAAATTTATGGTGAATGTGTCATGGGAGTTGAAGGTAGGGCTGTTAATGATACAAATTCGAGCGGAGCTGCGGTCGGCTTGAAATCGGCTCCTGACTTGTTATATTTGATTTCGAGCTGAATCGGCTCGAAATTGAAATTGAGTTGGCTCGAAATTGATCAGTTTTAGCTCAGAATTGGCGATTCAGCTCAAAATTAAAACTAATTAGCTCAATTTAAGTTATTTGGATCCATTCTAACTCGAAATTAGCGTGTGACTCGTTGTACTTATTTATCTAGCGTTATATGCATACTTTCATAAATAAAAATATTGTAAGTTGATCTCGAGTCAGTTTAAGTTGATTTATGTATGGCTCGAAATTGGTTTAATTCGGCTCACAATTGAAACTAATTAGCTCAAATTAAGTTATTAGGATCCTATTCCATCTTGAAATTGGCTTGTGACTCGTTATATTCAATTTTAGTTAGCGTCATATATAGGGCTATCAAAAAAACTCGTTGTTCACAAACGGTTCGTGAACAACNATATATATATATATATATATATATATATATATATATATATATATATATATATATATATATATATTAATATATTATATTCCACTTTTGATGGATATATATATTCAACTTTTGATGGTTAGCGTATGGCCTGCTGATGCAATTATAGCATTTTGGTTAGGATTCCACAATTTTTGGAGTTTTCGATTTACAATTTGGATATTTAAAATTAATTTAAGATTAATCTAAATTTAAATTGTGATTGATCCCATGTCAACCTTATCTACTAACATAGACATAAGTATTTTACAAATAGTGATACGAGACAAGAAATTCATAAATGTTGATCAAAATAAAATTTCTCTTCTAGTTTTCAATCTTTTGAGTGGATGTTGATGTATGACTCCTTTAAAAGTCGTTTAGAATGTGGTACAAGTATGACTATCTAATTTTAGAAGAAGTAATCTCCTTGTAATAGCTTAAGGCCTTCTTCATTTTTTTTCATTTTTTATATTTCTTCTACATAATGTGTCATTGGCTAGTTTAGACTTCTTGATTTTGATCAAACTTGAGATTTAGACAATCTAATTTTGGCAAAAATAACAGATATACTCACTAGGTTTACATTTTGTTAATTATTTTCTAAAATTATTGGATATTTATCAGGCTTAAGAATTATCATATTTATTTATTTTTATATAAAGTGAGTTATTAGAGTGATTGATAACTTGTGGATTGTGAATTCTCAACTTTTATTTACATTAAAGCATATTACACATCATATTAATTGCATTTGGAATCCTAATAGTAAGTAATCCTACATCAACTTAAAATCAAAATTTTTTGTTGAGTTACAATATCACTTAAATACTAGATTAGTCATCAAACTTAACAGATCATAACTTAATGAAATTCTAAATTCTCTGTAAAATTATTAACCGAATTACTGAACAAATAATATCAAATATGCAATGATATTAATTTGATTAAAACAAAAGAAAAATTATAATTTGGATGTCTTCAGGCTTGTAAACCTAAAATGTATTCCACCACAATGCGTAGGCAACCGATAACATTTACATTAAGCTGTATTATTATAATTAGGCCAAATTGGCCGAATTCTAAAACCATAGAAAATGAAGTGTGTGAATTTCAAATACAGTGCTATTTTACATTAAATTAAATTTCTTCCAATTAGACGGCTGAACTTCTAGAATCCATGCATTAGAAATGTCGTGCACACCTAATGTTACCGACCAAACAACCCCTATGTGAACAGTTTGTGATGCATATTGGATTAACCAATACATCCAGTACTTTCATGAGAAAAATAAATCATATCTTATGATCATTCATTGCAAAATTTCTTCTGGTTTATTTTGATAATATTCTAATACATAAGACACAAAATAATCATATGGTGTATCATTAGAATGTCTTCAAAGTTTCACAAATTGAAATGTTATATCAAAATCTTTAAGAAAAAAATTTATTTTGTAACTCCATTTGTGATCTTCCAAGATTTTTTTTATATTTAGAAATGAATTATCAAAATGTTAAGGTTCAAAAAATTTATGCTTGGCAAAAAACGAAACAAAAAACACATTATATTCAAAGTTTTCATGCTTGTCAAAGGGTTTGAAAAGGTTCAATTCTCAAAGAAGTTGGGGCAAAAACATGCCAAGTGAAGCAAGTTTACACGAGAATATTATTTTCTCCCTAAAAATTGCATTGGATCTGATAATAACTTAATGATGTGATGAGTAGATTTTTTGTCCTTCTATGTACAATTTAGGTAATGGATACTAAACTTGATCATATGACATACAAGGATTTTGATGAGATATACAAAAATTAAATAATGGCATATCTTCTCTTAACAAATACTACATAATTAAAAGTAATTATTTGCTTAACAAAATGCTTTTGAGATCGCAAATAATCCATAAGGGATTTTTTTTTATTTCAAAGTTGTACCTAAATCGCTGTCATTGCCGGGTATCAAGCCCCAAATGCGAAAAATGGAGGGTACGTTCGATAGTCGACAGTATGCTTTATCGAAAAATCATGACAGGAATTCTTTAAATTAATGTGTAAATACTAGGGCATCCTCTAGAAGCGATGTCTTCTATGGCTCTTATACACAAAAAAATATGCAATGGCCGCTACACCAACTCCCTAGTATAGTGTTATGGATGGATTCGGGCAAAGAAGTTAGTCAATAAAACTAATATTAGGTTATGAAATTGGAATATAGGTACTCTCACACATAAATTAATGAATTTAGCAGATATTATGGTTCATAGAAAGTAAATATATTATGCATTCAAGAAACTAAATAGGTTGGAGAAAAGACAAAAGAGATTGATAGCTTGGATTTTAAACTTTGGTATTCGGGTAGAAGTCGTACTAGAAATAGTGTATGTCTAATTATATATAAGAGTTTGAAAAATAAAGTTGTAAAAAAGAATATAATTGGAGATAGAATTATAGTTATAAAGATTATTGTTGATATTAAGATTATTAATATTATAAATGTTTATGCTCCTCAAATAAGTTTAGATTTATGTTCAAAAAAATTTTGGAAAGACCTAAAACAATTAACAAAAAGGATACTTATTGGAGAAAAATTTTTATTGCAGGAGATTTAAATGGACACGTTGATAAAGTGATAGAAGATTTCAGAAATATTCATGGTGACTACTGTTTTGGAGTGGCTAGTGAGAAAGGTAGTCATATTGAATTCTACTTTGGCTTATGATTTTATTATTGTTAATATTTTATTTTAAAAAAGAGATTAGTATATTATCACTAATAAAAATGGATCTAATAAAACACAAATTAAATATTTTTTATAAAAAAAGGATCGTCGAGTTTGTAAAGATTGTAAGTTCATTCTAAGTGAACATTTAACCACTCTGCGTCGATTATTGGTTTCAAATTTTAAGATGAAAAGTTGAAAGATACAAAATACAATAAAATTTTATCATAGAATTAAATGAGGCACTTAAAAGACAAATAAAATTAATTTTAAGAGTATGCTTCAAGATCTTGAGAATTGAGAATCATAAAGAAGCTAAAGCTACGTGGACTAAAATAACAAATACTATTAAATAAGTTGAAAAATATATATTTCGAGAATCAAAAGAAAAAATTCTTATAAATAAAAATAATTAATGTTGGAATAATAATGTGCAAGAAAAGACAATAAAAAAGTATTGTTATAAAAATTAGTTTAAATTTATAAATTTAAAGAATTGGGAAAAATAAAATGTGGCATGAGAAGTCTAAGAGAATAATTTGTGATGTTAAGAATTTTATTTTTAGTGATCTATAATAGATTAGATACTAAAAATGATAAAAGATATTTATAGACTAGTCAAACAAAGAGATAAGAAAATAAAGAGTTAGCCAAGTGTATTAAGAATGAAAATCAAAACAAAATTTTCTTAGATGAAAATATTCAATATAAGTGGGTGATATATTTTGATAAATTTTTCAATGATGAATTTAAAATATCAATTAAGGTTAGTATATTAATATCCTTAATAACATAAAAGGTTTTCATTTTTATTGTCATATTAGTAAAACAGAAGTTGAGGAGACTTCAAAGAAAATGAAGACTAGAAAATCTACAGGATTTGATGGTCTCCCAATAAATGTATGGAAATATTTCGAAGATTTGAAAATTTCTTCACTTATTAAACTTTTGAATATTATTTTAAAAACTAAAAATATGCCTTATGAGTAGTGGAAAAATATTTTGGTCTCTATTTTTAAGAATAAAGATGATGCACAATACCGTGCAAATTATAGAGGAATCAAGTTAATATGTGATACAAAAAAGTATAGAAGAGAGTAACTGAACATAGATTAGAACGTGATTCAAAAATTTCTCAAAATCAATTTGAATTTATGTCGCGCAAGTCTACTATGGAAGCTATACATTTATTTAAAGGTTTGATGGAGAAGTACAGAGAGAGGAAGGAGGATCGACATATGATATTTGTTGATTTAGAAAAAAATTATAATGAGATTCCAAGAGAAGTTCTTTGGAAAATTCTTAAAAAGAAAGGTGTTGATATGACTTATATTCAAGTTACTAAGGATATGTATACTAAAGCTATTATAAGTGTTCGAACAGTATGATGATTAATCAAGTATTTTTCTTGTGTATATTTTTCGATGATGATATCCTTCTTGTCGATAAGACTAGAGAAAGAAATCAGGAATAACTTGCATTATTAAAGTCAACTTTAAAGTCTAAAGGCTTTCTTTTGAGTAGATCTAATATTGAATACATGGAAGGTAAGTTTAGTAGTAGTAGATTTAGTGACAGGGTTGCAACAATAGGTGATCAAGTCATTAAAAGGAGTGAAAATTTTAGACATTTTGAGTTTATTATTCAAAGTGATGGTGATATAGATGGGGATATTATTAATAGAATTTAAGTAAGATGGTAGAAATGGAGGAAGGCATCAAGCACATTGTGTGATAGAAAAGTACTATTCAGTAATAAAGAAAAGTTATATAAGATGGTGATAAGACTTGGATGTTTTATGACGCATAATATTGGACTATAAAAGAGAAGCATAAAACTAAGTTAAGTGCAAGGAGTATATCCGTGAAAGAGTTGATGTAGCTCCAGTGGCAAACAAGATTAGAGAGAGTCATCATAGATGATTTGGTCACATTAAATGTCGACCATCTAATGAACTAATTAGGAAAGTAGATATTTTAGATTCGACTTATTTTAAAAAAAGTAGAGGTAGACTTAAAAACACTTGTGCATGTACAAAAAATGATCTTAATTTATTAGAATTAAATGAATAGAGAAAAGAGATTCATGTAATCGACCCTACATAGTTGGATAAAGGCTTGTTGTAGTTGCTATTGTTGTTTTAGAGTTATATGTGGAATGTCAAGTTGGCCATTTTGAAAGAAAAAATATTGTCGCAATGATTGAAATTAGGTATTTATGCTCAATTTTGAGAAAAGATATAACTCGTAATATTTCATAATGCAAATATGTATCAATTTGTTAAGGGTGGAGAATAAAACACAAGTTTGTATGCACCTTGACCCAATTCAACATAAACCTTGGGAGAACATTAGAATAGACTTTATATTATGTTTATCATGAATAATGAGATAGCATTATTATTTTTTTGTAGTAGTTAATTCATACCATTACATAGAACTACCAAAATGCCTCACAAAAGTTAAATTGCATTTTAATAAAGCATTTAAATTGTAGCCTAACATGATTATTTTTCTATCACTATAAAATTCACAAAATATGTTTTAAATACTCTTCAACAAAAATTCAAAGCTTAAACTTTTACTTTTAACTATTTATCACCCATAATCTCATGGTTAAATAAAAGTTGTTGCAAAAAATCAACAAATCTTTTACAATGTTTGATGAAAGCCAAGCATGTGAGTTAGGATTGAATAATAGCTATGCCTAACTTTACCTACAATTCATATGCCAGTAGGTCTACTAGCATGATTCCATTTGAAAGTGTCACAAATATGNTCTTGTACTGAACTCCTACGATTCTCTGTATTCCAATAAAACTCAAATCAATACATTTAGGGCTTGTTTGGGATCACATTTATCTTTTATTTTCAAAAACATACTATCTAATTTTTAAAAATATTGAAAATATCTAAAAGTTTTTCTTCGCTCGTGAAAAGACATGCTTTTTAAAGGGAGAAAGAATCAGTATTTTGGCGGTCTTGAGGCGTTACCCCAATAGTTTTTCTGAAGTTTTTGGGATCATCAGGATCCTCAAATGGGTAAGCTCCCACCAGCATTACATATAAAGTTACACCACAAGACCAGACATCTGCAAGCTGCAACATCGCAGTAATAATAATAATAAATAAATATAACATTCTTCACAACTTACTATACTTGCAGCACAGAAATATCTGTATTTAATGTGAATCATAANATATATATATATATATATATTAATATATTAAAAAAATGACTAGAGGCTATTATACGAACTCCCAGCTACCCTCATGTGTCTAAGTATTCGAGGATCGCCCCCACTACCGACAAACTAGCTAAAGGGGGATTTGAACCCGAGACCTGAGAGGATTTACGACCTTCTAAGAAGCTGCTCTACCAACTTGTTATGACTGGCAACGCACGCGCACACACATAGATGTAGATATAGATATATATAGAATCAAAGTAGCAAGATGGTTGGAATTATATTATTTTTTAACTTAGAGTCAAAAGTATGAATCAAAATTGCATCAACATAAAATAACAAAAAAAAAGGTAGAGAAAAATGAATGGTTGATCTTTCCACATAGCTCTTGAAATAGTATATCTGTTATTGGTAGTTCATTGACTGACTTCATAGCTGTTTTTTAGCCGATTGTTCAGCTGCAAATCACGTGCATCACCCACAAATGAATTGTTTATTACATGGATCACAAATTTGTATTAAACAAAATAGAGATTTACATACATACCGTTCAATTTCTATGTATTTATAAGTCTAAGAACTAAAGCCTAATTTTATATAATGTCATACTAAGGGCCCGTTTGGGGCAGCTTATTTGGTACGGTGGCGTTTTGAAAACACAGCTAACTTGTTTTGATAAACTGTGTTTTGGCAGCTTATGCGTTTTCAAAACGCAGAAAACACCGTTTTCACACCGCATGGGTGCGGTCACAGCTTATTGGCAACGGTCTGACTTTTCCAAAAAAATAAAAATTTGTAATAGCCACCGCACCTAGCTTATCAGCAGATTATTTTTAATCAGTTTATCGACAGATTATTCAATAAGCTACGGCTGCCCCAAACAGACTCTAAGTTTACATGAAAATGTGTATTTTACTTTTAAAAATTTTGTGACATTAAGAAATTGGGTGGTATGAATGTAAAGTAAAATTTAGGTGTGTGATATAGATGTAAATACATGGGAATCGGGCGGTATGTATGTAAATGCCCCAAAAGGTATTTTTGTGTTATCTTTCCCTCACTAAATAATATTTTATTATTTTTGAATATTTGATAAAGATGCTTGTATAAAGCACTATAGTTATATCTTTTGATGATAAGAAAATAATAATCTTAAGAAGTTTTGAATAAAAAAGTAATTTACTTTATTATTATTATTTATTTTTTGTATAGTGGCAATTAGTTAAAAGTGTGTCGCATACCTCGGCCTGTTGGTTGGCATCCATAGTATAAGACCTCTCAAGCCGGGGTTCGAATCCCCTTTGGCACGATTGCTTTAAGAATGTGGTACTCGAATTGTTAGGAACATTAATGGTGGCTGGACGCTCGTAAACCTTTACAAAAATTAAAAAATAATAATAATAACTAGTTAAAAGTGTATTTTCAGCCAACACCTACAATCACCATCATCCGCCATCGAGTAACTAACGACGTTGATAGTCCATCAATGTCGATGGTCATCACCACCCAACTATTTTTAGCGGCCATTAACTTTACACAAACATCTTTCATTCTTTAAATTTTTCTAACATTTTAACTACTCTTTATAGAAATTGCAATGAATATCTAAAATTTATCATTTCATTCCCTAATTGAGAGAAGGGAAAAACTCTTGCAAATATCAGCTTAGATAATAAAATATTTTAGTTTGGTATGAAATTAACTCATCTTCTACCATTGCAAGTTCTTTGAACATGCAACAATTAGAATTTCTATTTTTAAAATCATAACTATGCTATTAAAAATGATACAAATTTTATAGTTGAATTTCATAATAAATTTAGAAGAATTTATATACATACCACACAATTATTATATATTTACATGATGGTGGAGTTATAAGTTTTTGTAGGGAGAATACTACATGACTATTTAAAAACACCCTCAATTTATTTTATGTAATAATTTGATTTCTATATAAAATTATTATTATTATCATTATTATATAAATTTAAACTTGAATAAAAAAACATTTTTTTTTAATTATGTGTTACACATTAAAAAATAATAAGAACATATATGCACATAAAATAAAAATCACAAATATATATATAGATATGCATGTATACATATACATATATAGATATACATGGACATATATATACATATCTACATATACAATTTATAAAGAGAAGGCAAGGAGGAGAAGCGGAGAAGAAGAGAAATTTTAGTTTGTTTTAGAGAGAAGACAAGACGATAACCACAGACTCTCGTAGTTGTCGACCACCATTGATCACCAACTATCGACTATCGTCGACTACCACTGATTGTCACTGGCTGCTATCACCTATCATTGATCTCCAACAACCCCTGCTTGTAATCATTGTGTTTTAAATGGTTTGTTATATCTTAAAACTCTATAAACCTGATGATAACTATTGGCCTTCATAGTCTATGACCACCATTGATCACCACCAAGCAACTATCATTGACCATAGTTGACCTCCTGTAGTGGTCCCCGCCTACCATCGACCCCCCTTCTCGCAACCACTATATTCTAAATATGACTTGTGTCTAGCACATATATTGAAGACCCGACGATAATCATTGGCCTCTGTAGCTACCAAATACCATTGAATATTGTCTGTCTGCCAAATCACAATCATAACTCCCTGCCGCAACTGACCATCAGGTTCTAAAAACCCATAAATGTAACTGTCATAACTAGACTACAATCTCTGCGGCCAAATGCCAATATTGTAATCACTTACTACAACTTTTATGACCAATTTTTGTATTTATAGCAACCAACTATGACCTTTGTGGCCACATATTATTGCTACATCTTTGAACTACGGTCTCTGTGTCCAAATGCTACTGCTACAACTTCAAACTACAGCATTTATGGCCAAATATCGCTATTACAACCACCAAATACAACCTTTTTTTATGACCAACTATTGCATTTTTAGCAAGCCTTTATGGCCAACTAATGTTGTTATAGTTCCAAATTTGACCTCTATAAGCAACTGTCACTATTGCAGCCACTGATAGCCTTTATGGCCAACTTCGACCTTTGTAGTAATCAACTATGAAATTTGTGGCCAACGAGTACTATTAGAGTTTCTAATTACAGCCTTTATGGTAAGATGTTGTCATTGCAGCTATCGACTACAACCTTTATAACCAACTATTGCTTTTATCACAACCAACTATAACCTTTATGACTCACTATAGCTATTATTGCTAAAAATCATATTTTTTGTAGACCAATAATGGTTATAATAGCTAACCTATTATTTTATATCTATGATTATCAGCTTTATAATTCTACCTTCATTTATTCAGGGGTAGACCCCATGGTTTTTCCCTTTATAGGGCCTTTTCATGTAAAAATCATGTTTCCCTTTTATGTTATTTTTATATTATATTTGTATTTGTTGAATCTTCATGCAATACTAAGACGTAAATTATCAATCTATTATCGTGAATTTACTGTCACATGATAGTTTGGAACCTTATAGGAAAAATGAAGTCCAATGAATAAAATTTTACACTTTTTTATAGCTAACAAACACAATACAGAAGCTTCACGGTCTAAAGCTTGTCATTAGATGACATAATCTTGATGTCAAGAGCACTAAACTTCTATTTCATTTTTTAGTGATATACTTCACCTAGATGGCAAAGGAACCACCTCTAGACCTCTAGAATATTGTGTAGGAAGAATGAAGGAGTCTCAAAATGAGATCCTTTAACTTTTACATGTGGCAAAGAAGCTGATGATATTGCATACTGGAGGGGTGCATCAATCTCAAAATCTTCTAATTGAAGGTACATGATTAATTCCCCCTCCACACGCTAAAGTTCCTCCCAATGAAGTTGGTCTCCTTGACACTACTAATTTTACACATCCATCCCATGTAGTCAATCCTAACAATAAACCTCCAACTCATGTAGAGAACTTAGACGTAATCCATGATGAGTAACGAAGTTTAGTGCAAGATGAGTTCCTTATATTGGATCAAAGTTGTTTCTCTACTCGACATAATTCTTAGAAGTAATCTCTATTAGTTTTGTTTATCTTTTAGGGTTCAAACTTCTGAACTTTGATTCTTATGGTTGTACATCTTACCCATATGAACACATTGATCATTATAGAACCATCATTCATATACCACAAGCTTCTAACATCCTTATTTGTAAAGTTCTCCCTACTAATCTTAAAGGCCAAGCACATACTAAGCTTTATTAATTCCTGGGAGAGATCATTCATACCATTGATAAGCATACTAAATTATTTGTTGAGCAATTCATTACAAACTAAAGGATTTTAAAAGTCTCCTCTCACATTTATAGGATTCATCAAACTATGGAGAAGTCACTAAAAGATTATTTATGAAGCATTCTTGGATGAGTGGGGCAACTTATTTGTGGTTTTTAAAGATTAGTGTCACTTGAGTTAGTTTTTAAAGATTGAAGTGTCACTTGAAGACAAGTAACATTTTAAGTTTGGGGGATTTTGATACTCCTAAATATATAGTGTTTTTAGACATATTTTTATACCTATTTTTGAGATATTGCGCTTTAATGGAAGATATTTTTATTTTTTTCTTTCATGTACAGATAAAAAGGTGAAAAATGCTTAAAAGAGTGAAAAAGGATCAAATTTGGAGCAAATAGGTGAAAAATATGCAAAAGTGTTTTGACACCTAAGTGTCAGATCTGGCACTTAAGCGTCGGGTAAACAGAGAATGCCGCTCCTAAGCGCCCAAGGCCCAGCGCTTAAGCGCCAATGGCAGTTATTAGATGAGTAAATTTGATTTTTATGAATTTTGAAAAGGTTTTTGAGGCACCTATTGGCTTAAGGTGGTTACAACCACCATGGACAAAAATTATTGCGAAAGGATGCATCTCTTGGGGAAATACATTGAATCAAGACACATTTTGAAGAGATATCAATGCACTTTTTGGAGAATTATAAAAGAAGGAAGATTGGGACTTTGAAAGAGGACCTGAAAGTACTGGGAAAGTTTTGAAAGTTCAAAAATCGGGGATTCAGTTGGAGAGATTTTCAGGCACCACATATTTATCCTTTTTTTATTTTAGTTTTATATTGAGAGTGTTGTAAAAGAGAAGAGATTCAAAGGAACTTCAAGAGTTTGGTGGAGGACTTGAGATAAGTTTTTATCTTTTGTTTTAGACTACTTTTGGTTTTAATTGAGACTTGTTGTTGGTTTGACAATGATTTCTACTTTTAAACTAAAGTGTGGTTTTGTTTTCTCCATGGATTCTGAGTAGTTTTCTTTATCTTTCTTCTTAAAATGATAAGTAATTAAGTGTTGGATGGAAGTTGTGGAGAGTATTGATCTTTAATGTTGGAAGAAGTTGTGATGATTTAAATCCATGCACTTTATTTACTTCTGGATTTGGCCAATCCAAATGTTAAGATTTGTTGTGAGAACATGTAGGAACCGAGCTGGTATTGTCTCAGTCAACAATTGGAAAGAATCACATGAGGTTGTATGAATGAGAATGTAGTTCATATGATTGAGTGCAAATAAATAGGGAAATATTAATTGAAGGGTATAGAGTTAGAGGACTTTAAAGTGATAGGTTAAAGCCCCCAACTTGGTTTATTGTTTTAGGTTTTGATACGAGTTAGAGGACTTTAAAGTGATAGGTTAAAGCCCCCAACTTAGTTTATTATTTTAGGTTCTGATACGAGAAACTTTAAAGTGACAGGTTAAAACCCCCAACTTGGTTTATTGTTTTAGGTTCTGATACGAGAAGTTAGCCCCCAGGTGGAGGAAATCGAGGGAACTCTAGAGTGAGAGCCAGTATCTTCCCTGTCGAGCCGGTCTTCAGAACTATTCAAACATTAAATTAGCCAATGTTCTTTATAGCATCTCTAGTAAGGGTACAAAATATTATTGTTCTTGTTTAACACAACACAATATGCATACTTCCACAACAGAATCCCTATATTTATTACTGATTCGTGATAAGGAGAAATATATTTTCATATTTAGTATTTTTCTTGTACAAAAACTCAAGTTATTTTTTTAAGTTTGTCTGTTTTTGTCAAAATATTAAAATTGCCAAAAATATTTAAACTTTCTTTACTGTGAAAACTCTTTAATTTAAATAATTATCTTTTTAAAAATAGAAAGTTTTCCAAAAAGTGCATATTGCATATCTTCTTTGTGGGTTCGATATTCAGGTCTTAATCAAAAAGTCCTAAATTACTTGATAATAACTATACATATACTTGCGTAGTATCCCAATATATATAAATTAAAAGTTAAATTCTTATTTTTCTTCAAGACCAATTTTTTTGTTTTGTTGTGAAATAAAGAAATATAAGTGAAAAATATAATCAGAATTATTATTATACTATTGCATATAAACAGTTATCGGGGATCAGGCAACATTTACTACAATCTCAAAAGGTCATTCACATCAATATCCTGAGCACAATTATGATGGGGGAAATCTTCTTGCATTTCATTTAAACATTAAGTCTAAGAGAATCAATTCAAAACCGGTTGGCAACTTTCACGATAACTTTGATTGGAAAATCATGTCAACATCCTAAAAACAACCACAATTAACAAATCCTTGACATTCAAGATAATATTATTATTATTTCTTTCCCTTTAGAATATTTCTATTGGACCATGTACATCAATGGAGCCTTTATGAGTTTTTAAGTTGGTGCTAGAGTATTAATTATTTTTCTTAAGCAAGATATTTTTGAATATGTGCTTCACATGAAAGCCCATGCGATTAATAAATTTTGATGACTTCTTGGGTTGGTTAAATCTCCCCTTGCATCCAAATATATCAAATGATTTACATACTTTGAGAACAAAATCCCAGCTTCTTGATGGTTTCTATGCATCACACTTGCAATAATGGATTTGCACCCTCTAACACCCACTATTCAAGTTAATGATCTCAAAGTTAGAATTTTAGGCCTCTAATTTTATTTCATTGGATGTGCATTACTCTACCGATGAATCATACTCTTTTTTACTCAAGGAAGACCATGTTCCTATAATAAAGGAATCTCAAAATGAGATTCTTTAGCTTTTATTTGAGGCATGACAATTAGCATGAATGTCAACTAATAAAACATACCAACCATAAGGTCAATAGTTGATTAGAGGTGTCCAGCTAGAATGCCCTCTCTCAATGCCCCCTCCTTGTACTGTAGTTCCTTCTTAACCTCATCAAGAAGCTGACCTTGTTCATCAATGTATTTCAAATCATCTTGCTCTATCACTTTTACTAAAGTCATAATCAACTTTAGAAATAAATTAGAAGGCTAGTTTGATAGGGACTGCTCAGCTACTTTATAGTGTGGATAACACCCTCACTAAGGGGCAACAAATCCAAAAAGAAAAAAAAATACTAAAAACCATCCTTGAGTAAGGTTTCAATCATATTTCCAAGAAAAAGTATCATTCATCTTGACCTATGCCCCAAACTCGAGAAACATATAATATTTCTAACACCTTATTTCAGGCTTAATTGATCTCAAGGAGACTTAATTTGACCACTTTTAATATAAGTTATAGGCATCGAGTAGATGCTCTAATAACAAACTAAGGTAGCTCAAAATTATTTTTTTGGATTTCATTTCGACCTCTTCCAACACAGGTTAAGATCATCTACCAGACACTCTAATTAACAATGTGGGATAGATCAAACATCTTTAAGGATTTCGTTCAACTTTGTTCATAATATGTTAATGTCGTCAAACATCATTGGCAAGACAACTTACGATGGGTCTAACACATTGGTAGATTTCATTTGACTTTATTAATAATATGTTAACACTATCGAGCAACTTTATTTAGACAATCTAGAATGAGTCTAATATCCTTGGTGGATTTCATTCAAATATGTTCATAATAGTCTAATAGTGCAAATATTTTCTGAAAAATCAACATAGGATGAGTCTTGTATCCTTATTGAAAATTATTTGACTTTGTCCATGACAGGTTAACACAACCAAACATTTTCCTATAAAATAGCCTAGTGATGGGCATGTGATGCTGAGAAGCATGGGTTAACTATGCAAGTTCCTATGCTACTTAAATAATATATGAATTTGAGTTTGAAAATTGAACCCATAGGAAACTTGTTGAATCTCCTAATTGGTTAAATTTCAAGTTTACTAAACCTTATGTCTAGTTTGAAATGTTCAAAGTTTTTTTATTTTATAAAGTGTCTAATTCCTAATATTGAAAACATAACTATACTTTTGGAGTTTTTTCAATCATATGAAATTATGATACTTTTGTGAATTTGATCATGTGAATTCTCAATTTTCTTTCAATGAGTCCCCCACATTATTGTTGAAAATCATAAACAGATCCTTCTTAGCCTTCGCAGTGGTCATAAGAAACTTTGCGAACTCATAGTACAATTAAGTGGACTTATCCATGCAAAGTTAGGGTTATCTGGTGCCAAAGTACTGACACTTGGCACCTGAGCATTGGGTTCTAGTTCCCGCTTTCCAATATCTTTATATGTTGCACATTTCATCCTCTCCTAAAATGTCTGGATGCTCGTTCCTGTCACTGGGACGCTGGTTCATATGACTTTTTCTTATCTTCTTTAATTTGCTCTCTTAAGTGACCTCATCATCCATTTTCAACATAACATAATAGATCTACAATCCACAAAAATAAATTGAGCATAAAAAGGAAATAAAATGCATAATAGATGTCACATTACACTACACTTCTATATCACATTAAATTCTCCCAAACATACACATTACTTGCACACAAGTAACCCAATATAAAAAAATTTAAACTTTTATAAATTCATTAATAGTACACAAACCTCAATGTTTTTTTTTTACTTGAAAACTCACTAATTTATTATAAAAGAGTGTAAATATCAATAAGGGATTAAGTCATATTAATTTAAAATAATTTAACATTATTTAAATTAATCCACCTCTTTAGCACAAAGAACCTTAAATCACTTAATGTAGTTCAACTAAAACAAATTCATTTATCCAAGATATATTTAAAGAACTTCACTTATCAATCAAATAATCCTAATTTCATTACCTTCTCTTTGAATATAACATTTAAGCATTTAATTGAGAAAGATTTAAGTTTTATGCAATAAAAGAGTGTAATGGTTTGGTGTTGAATAGGTTAGAGACTGCAAAAATCTTAATTTTGATTGGGAAAAATGTTTTGAGGCCTTGTGAAGCTTTTGGGAAGGTTGGTTTTGGGTTTTGAGAAAGTTGATGTCGGGGTAAAAAATGTCCTTGAATTTTAGTGGTGAAATTAGAGTTTGATGGTGAAGGGAAGGGCTTAAGGATGGTGGGGATTAATTACTTTAGTCAGTGGGGGAGTTTTTCTCTATTAAGGGCAAAAGGTTTGAGAGGCTACCCAGGGAGATTGGTGGTCTCTCATACCTCTTAAATTTGGGCTATTTATAGCCATAAAAGCACATGGGGTGAGCTTGGCTAGCATGGGGAAGCTCAAGCGGCTCCTAAGAGCATCCTCAGAGGAATTTCAGGTGTTGTGGGCAATGCGGATGAGCTTCTCAAATTTTCAATGTATTGGCCATGGTGGTGTCAATAGGAATGAAGGTGGCTTGGAGGAGGGCTTGTGATGATTGGCGAGTCCTTTTGGTGGGTGGCTAAGACCAGATTTGGTCTGGTCTTGGCTCACAAAGGGCTGGTAAAAAAGGTCATGACCTAGGTGCCAAGTGTGAAGTGGCATGGCTAAGTGTTTCATATTTATCTTTTAATGCTTGCTTTTTAGTCAAAATAATTTAATTTACACATGTGACATAATGGTTTGGGTTTGTGTCATGAGTGACCCAGGAAGGATGGGCTATGGACTTAATGGATCATGGGGAAGACGGGTCATGGGCTTAGGATTTTTGGATTGGGACAAACTTAATTTGCTTGGGCTTAATCCAAAGGTTTAAGCTTAATAAACCTCTCATAACTTACCTAATTAAGTAATTAGGTAAATTATGGGGGTTGTCCTCACGATGCCAATTTTGGCCCCCAAGTGGTTTGATGTCTTAACCACTTTGGGTGGGGTTCAATTGTATGGCAATGGGGTCAGTTGGTCAATAATTGATCAAAATTGGGTTAGGCTCAATTTGATTTGACCACCCATGTTGTCATCAAATGTTAAGGTCAATGGGGTGTGTTGGAATTTCAAGGTTATTTTTAGGGTTGATTGAGGGTTGGGAATGCCTTATGTGAAGCTAGGGATTAATTTAGGTAGACCCTTTTGCCATTGATAATTTTGGTGTCCTGGTGGTCCCTAGGGTTCATTGGGAGGTTTCTAGGGTTTTGGGCCTCCTAAGTGACCCAGAGAATGTCTTAACAAAAGGGGGTCTGCTTGGGCCTGTCATCAGGCCAAAGCCCTAAACCAACCTAACAAGTGGTTGAGGGTTTGGGCTTGTCCTAATGAGTCCCAAAAGGAACATAAACCTAGTCTAAGCTCATATGCAAGTGAGTGGGTGAGTCCTCACAAAAGTGAGTTCAATAGGAGGTTCGATCAAGCAATAATAGAAAAGTTGAAATACAAAGGTGGAAAATATACTTCAAATTTTCATCAATTTGGGTGTAAATAATAACATTCATTTTAAGTCGCTGGTTCACTTTATATGATAGTTATATGTCCTTATAAACACTCATATGGTAGGTTTTAAGAGCAGGTTAATAAACCATCATGCAAAAGGTATGATTGAGTTAGATGCTTGAAGAAACCCTCAATGAACTCCACATACAAATCAAGTCCAACGTCTAGACCAGGGATAAAGTCATTAGCTATCCAAGTAAACTATGATGACTATAGATCCAAGTGAACTGTGATGACTACAGATCTTGATCATCTCATACTTTATAACCTACTATTCGCCTGAATCAAGTCCAATGCTCAAGCACCACAAGGCCTCTCTATCATAAGCCCTCGGAACACAACTTAAGCATTGAGGAGCACATGAATCACCCTGTTGGAAAGTTTAGAAAGTTATCTTCATGGAGATATTGACTAGAGTTTAACATGTATGGCGTAAGGCATGGCCCATCCAAGGTGACGAAATTGATCAAAAAGGGCTGAAATGAAGGACTCAAGTTGGGTATGACTTAAAAATAATTTCTCACTTTCCTTTAAATTAGATACAGTTAATCAGTGAAGAGCAACATCAAAAAAGGCGCCCCCAAAAATATTTCATTTCATTAATTAAATTTTGCTACACGTCCTTTTTTTAAAAATTTAGAAGAGAAAAATAATATAAAGTAATTATACATTGGACAACACATTGTCATCTATTCCATCCACCTCATTGTGTGCATCACTGTCCCCTTTGATTCAAATTATGTTATCGGTTTGGAGAATTTCTTCATATTCATCCATTCAGAGGTAATTAGGTGTTCCTTCACCATATGAACAAATTTTTATTGGATTCCTACATGGAACATCTTCTTATATTTGGGAATGATCTCCTCACCCCTCTTCATATTTAACATTTGGTCCGCCAATGATTTGTTCTCCTTATAAAGGGCTTCACAACGACAAACACAAATTAGTGATTTATTCCATATCCTCTTCTAGTCCCCTCACCCTCCTCTCCAGATTCCTACAACCCTGGTGGTAGAAGGATTCTGCAGAGGTAATGGAAGCTAGCTAGTCTGCCTCCAATACTAACCTACTTGAACCTATCTTTAAGAAACTTTTGGCCACTGACAAAGAAGCAATGATGGAACCCAATGAAGAGGCATATTGAACAGAGGATGTATTGTAAGAATTATATTCCTTAATACGATCAACAAGAGCATAATTTCCTCCCAGCTTATCTCAACCTTCGCACGATGCCTTTATAAAGGAGTTCACCTTGACCGAGATGATCTAGAAAAGGATGCATGTTTTAATTTCTAGGTATACTCCTTAGCAGACCCTTTTTCTTATAGTGATGGTCACTCTCTCATTGAGCCCTCTCAGACAGATGTTCCATCAATTCACCCTCTTCTAGCTCCTGAGGTTAGCCTCCTTGCCTTGGCTCGGCACCTTGTGGTCCCTTAAACTAGACTTACTCCCACCTTCGACTCATCATATTGTAACACCACCGGCAATACCTCTGGATAAGTCTAAACCATAGTGCTCCTCTGATCTAGAGAATACTTGATCGGGATGAGCATTCAACGATGCGACGACTATAGGGACTTTTGACATATCCTCAAAAAGCTTCGCCTTAGCCACAACCTTGATCCAACAAAATTCTGCATCACTTGATGACACCATCCTCTAAAGGATATGCAACATTAACAAATGACATTCCTTTCTGATGAGTTGAGCAATGAATAATGATTAACTTGAATGTCCCGTTCTTTTGGAAGGTGATGATCAAATGAGAGATTGAAAAAGTGAGATTATTACTTGGAAGGCTATCAACTGATTGTTCCTTCACCTTTTTTATGGCAAAAGTCACATATTAATTTTCTTATTTGGCCTACATGGCATCAAAAATTTATCATTCTACTTCACCCATCCTATTAAAACTTAGAGAGCCAACGTCTTATTGATCATTGATGCCTCCAAATACTCTTAAATGTCCAAAATCTTATATCTGCACAATTTTAGGGGGGTCATCCAGTGGAAGCTGTCAGTCACCGGAATGGAAATCTCGNATATATAGCTTTGTATAAATTAAAATATGCTTGGAGGAAAAAAACAGAAAGTACAAGTCTGAGGTATGTCTAGATTCTATGTCATATCTTAGTGGGTCCTATTTATTTAATGGTATATATGGTTTCTTGAGCAAGGCATAATGAGTTTTAATCGTTCTTCAAGGTATCCAAAAGAGTATGAGAAAAGTCCAGGGACCGGGCCCCGAGCATATCACAATCTCTTTAAAAAGTCTCAAACTCGTTCAAATTCATTAGGTTGCTTCATAACTCATCCTTATCATACATTTATGCTCAATGAACCGATATTCTAGTCAACCCTAAGGATGGGGTAATTATCACTTGATTTTTTATTTATAAATTATATAGGTAAAGACCCTTAGGGGCAATTTGGACTAATTAAGAAACTTAGCACTTTGATTTTAAAGATGGGATTGTGGTATTTTAAAAGGTTTTAAATTAGTTATAGATTATTTTCTAAACCTCATTGGACCAAATTTGATTAGACCTAATTCACTACTAAGCCCTTAAAGCATAATGAGTAGATTTGTAATTTTAAGAAAAAGATTATTAGAAGTTTATGTTCTTGATCATTATCCTGAATCATACACCATTAATTAGGGTTTAAAATTAGTGAGTTATGATCTTCCAAAATCAAAATCTTACCTTAATATCTTCTTATTTAATCAATCTTCCAAACTTCATTAATTTAAGGAATTACAAATTTATCTTTAAAAAGATCAAAGTGAGATTAGTTGTTATCATTTATCCCTTTCATATTTCAATCATTAAAACATATCAATTAAGATTATTTATTGCCTATTTAGCCCTTCAGTTAAACCTAAATATTAATTAAGCCTTAAATTCCAAAATTACTCTTTTTGCCCCCCGAGGCCTTAACACCCTATAATTCATTACATTGAACTCAAATGACTTAAAGATTTTATATTACCCCACTCATGGGTCAATTAAAACATCAGAGAAGATAATGTGATTTTTTTTGAATTTATTTAATTTTATAATTATTTTTAATGCAAAAATAGGGATTTTCAATGAAAATTTAATAACTCAAACAAAACAAAACCTCTGTCTTTAAGAAAATTATTGGAGGCTCACCTAGGTCAGAGGACCACTTAAACCAATTTTCATGATTTTTAAAAGTTTAATGTAATTGTTAAAATTATTTGTTTATTTTGAGCATTAAGTAAATATAAAGTATCATTTAAGTAGAAAATTAAGTTTTATATTTTTGTTAAATCTCTCTGAGTACAGGGAACCTAAAGAAACAAATTTCATATTCTTTTAGTTATATTTTAGTTTTTGGAATTATTTTAGTGAAAAAAATAGAAAAAATTCATTTTTATGCCTTTAAAATTGGTATTTTGACTTAGAAAATTAGGAAAATTATTTTATTTAGTTTCAAGTGATCAACAAATCAAATGTGACATTTTAGTGTATTTTTACAATTTTACAATTTTTCTGATTTTTTATTATTTTTTAATTATTTAAATGCTAAAAATACCTAAAAAATAAAGTATTTATTCTAATGCCAATTTTATTTTTTTTAGGTTCTTCTCGTCATAAAGAGCTCCCGAAACCAATTTGGTATTTTTTTTAGTTGTATTTTAATTATTATAATTATTTTAATGTCAAAAATGTGATTTCACTTGATTAAACAATTTGAGTGGTCATATTAACTCCAATTGACTTGAAATTTTATGGGGAGTTCCTCTGACTATAAATTACAATGGAGAATGATTTTTATACCATTTACATTTATAATTACTTCAAATTAATTTTATTTCATTTTTTAAGGTTGGTGACAATTAAGATTATTTTTAATGAGTTAAACCAAATTTATATTTTTCTTAGGGTCCTCTGACCACAGTGAACCTATAAAAATAAATTTTATATTTTTCTGATAGTATTTTAATTTTTATAATTATCTTACCAAAATAGGCATGATATACTTGAAAAATAGAGATCTCTGTCTAGAGATCCCCCCTGACCTTGGAAAAATTAATGAAGATCCCTCATGACAGAGAGAATCAAAGCCCTAAAAATCATGTCACGGTGAAATGTCTATACAGACGGAGAATCTAAATAAGAAAAATACCATTTAATTAATTAAAAATCATACATGCATCAAACAAATATGAAACCATTTCCACATTGTTCTCCTCTGTTCACTGAGCAAGAAGGCTTTTTATTTTTCTTTTTTTGTGATTTTTCTACACCAAGATCTGCATTTTTGAAGTTATGGCTATTAAATAAATAAAACAAAGCCCTATTTATCTACATAAGTGACGCGGCGTCGCGTCAACCTAAGTAGATTCGAAAAGCGCACGTGACACGCTCCCATTCGACACCGCTACCTGAGTCAGCTGCCACACATCTCCGCTGTATCGTCCCATCTTCTCGTCCGACGTAATCTGGAGCATCTATCCATTACATGCGCGATTCAAAGACTGTGAGTCATTGTCCCCAAATACTTAGCTCAAGAACTGTCCACACTCAAACCTTAATATCTCTCTCGATAATCAACTATATTAAGTGTGGTTTGTTCCTATCGAATCGTCTTGACTAGGAGAACATATCAATACGGTTAATCAAGCCTCAAATTGATTCTATTAGCATGAAGAATCAAATGAAGCTCAGTTTAGGGTTAGGGTTCAATACTTTTGCCCAAGAGGTGTGGCCTCGATTGGGTGCTTCCAAAAACTTGCCTTGAGTCTAAAGAACTCCTAAATGAAGCCTCAAGTCGTGGTGAAATGGCTAGGTATGAAATCGACCAAGGCTAATTTAGGGGTTCGATCAAAGTTCACCCTAGGGTGTTTTGGTGATGGGGCATTTGTGGGGGATCTTCCTCTCTCACTCAAGGGATGGTGTGGGAGCAATTAAATTGGATTTGGTGGATTCTAGAGGGACGTCCTGTTTCGGGCTTGATTTTGAACTCCAAAATTGAGCTCGGGCAGTGGGTTTGAGGATTTGAGGATGGTTGGATTGAATTTAATGGGTATTGAAGAAGCTGTGAGATCAATTTGGCAGATTCTCCCTAAGGAATTTCAAGCTCTCTCCCCTTGGTCGTGGAGGGTGAGTTTAAATAGAGGGGGAAGGAGAGGCCACAAGGGACAATTGATGGGTGGAAAAGCTTTATTAGGTGGAGTGAAGAAAAGTGCAAGTGTCCAATTGGAATGAGGCAGTTTGGATGGATTCAATTTTGAGTTTTTGCCTAGGTGGAGCTTTTTGACTTGGATTTTCCGGCAGCCAAGGTGGCCGACCAGCCAGGGAGGGGTCACTATCTGACTCAGGGAGGTCAAACTTGGTTTTGGTGAAGTCAATTGGGGTTGGCCATGTGTAAAGGCATTGAATTGAAATTGAATGGGGGAAAAGCTATTTTGGATCAAATTGGGTCAAGTCATGGTTTGGGGTTGGGTTCATCGAACAAGGAAGTTTTAGGTGATGAGGGAAATTAGACGGTTTAATTGGGTTAGCATGGTGAGGTCCCTATACAAGTGATTTGCCATAAGCATGAGGTTTGGGTGTTTCATGAAGTGGGTTAAAAAGGATCTTAAGGATATTTAAAAGTGGTTTGTCCCCTTACCATTAATAGCATGGTGATGTGGCATGACTCTCATGGCTCACCTATAGCTTGGGAGTGGCATCATGGCTTGTCCTTGGCTTGACTAATTTTCATGAGAATGGATTTTGGATTTATTTGGTATTTTTGATGAAGTTTGACATGATGCTTGATTTTGGAGAGATTTGATTATGGATTTAGAACTTAGGGAATGATTCTAATTAAATGGATGATAAAGAGGAAAAAAAATTATCATGTGGGCTTTGGACTTGGGCTTTTGGAATTAGATGTGGTGGGCTTGGGCTTTTAAAATTAGGGGTGAATTTAAGCTAAAATTTTGGTCAATTAAATGTTGAATTTTGGTGTAGGGAGATGTCATGAAGAGTTTGGAAAGGATTTTAGTGATTTGATTTGAATTGGAATGTCAATTTGGTTGATTTAGTCATATGGTCAAAATTGGGGCTTTTTGACTTAGGTGAAATTGAGCTTGCAATTGGGTCAAATTAGGCTTGAATTTTGTTTAGATTGCTATTGGGGGTACTGAATTTTGACTTGAAATTAAAATTGGGCAAGATTGAGGCTAATTGGGCCAAGATTGGGGCTAATTTGGGGCAATTGGGTCGTTAAGGGCAATATAGGGTTTTTGGTCAAATTGTGTCAAATTGATGATTAAAATTTAAAATTGGAAATATTTGGGTTGATTTTGAAATTTTTTAGAATTTTTGGAATTTTAGGGTTATGAGGGCATTTTAGTATTTTTTGGCAATTTTGGGGGTATTTTGGAAATTTGGTGATTTTGGACTAGAATAGGCAAGTAAGCCATGAAGCCATGCCAAACCAATAGGAGTCATATGAGGACTCATTTTGGTTTTTCAAAATACTGGTCATAACCCTCTTAGCCAAGGACTAGGGGTTTGGGTCTATCCACATGAGTTTCCTAAAAGGAGTCAGGGGACCAGATAAACGGGTTTTAAGATTTGAGGTATGTGAGAAGGTGTGTGCAAGCTAGTCTAACCAAAATCAGACCACTCAGGGTTAGTCCTAAGGCTTGACCATCCTATGGGGACTCTCTTTGAGCTCCTCCATATTGACCCCACCTACTAAGTGCTAGAGTTCATGACCAACATGTGGAACTTCAAGTTGAGCAGGGAAGAGTGTAGAATTTCTAATGGGTTCCTTTTCTAGTCCTCTATGAATAGTCAACAGGGAAGTCCTATGGCTAGACCCTAGGCTACTAAAGAGGAAAAAGCTTGACCTGAACAAAAAATGAGGTCAACATTTTCTTTTCAATCTTATCAATCTCCCTTTGTACTTCAGACGGAATCTTTCTCTTAACCTTGGAAAGGGGAACGTTGAACAGAGTTGTTGGGACCGACCATCCGATTACTCTCTAAAAAAAGAAAAACAAAACTTTAACTTACAATCATTCACTTTATCCATGCAATGACAAAAGTAGAATCGACTATTATACAAAAATTGGACATTCATACTTGAAGAGTTTGACCAACCATATAATCACCTTCCAATGTGCAAAGGCCATGAAGGACATTATAGCGACAATCAAATTATGCACCACTTGCGTAGAGATGACTCTGTAATAGATAAAAATGGTGCTTAATTCCTTGCATAATGGAAGTTGATGACCGAGTCAAAACCGATCTCGATAAGTCACTATCTCATTCTTCATAAGGAGATTTATCCTTCCATGCAAAGTGGCAACCTTGAGACGAATGGTAGGATTATGGACATGGCTCAACTGGTATGATGATAATTAGACTTGGGACATTTTTTATGACACTGAAAGAGGAATCATCATGAAGTTAAGAGGGGGATAATGACGTAGAGTGGAGTCGCTTCTTGATGATGAGGAGTAATATTAAAAAAAAAAAAGACGAAAGCTTGAAAGAAAAGTTACAAAGGAAAACAAACTATCTCCACTATCACTAACCTCACTTTTTTGTAGATATAGGGTAAATCCCAACCATCAAAGATCAAAATCAGATGTCACCATCTAAAATAACTCAAAAGAAAAATACTAGTGAAAAAATCAAGAGAAACATCATTTTACTTAGAAATATCATTTTCACCGTCTTTACCAATCTCTGAGTCCGCACAGAGGAAGCAAGAAGCTTATACATGGGTTTGAAGCTGTCTTTTTTTAGGCATGCCTCAACTAAACTAGCATCTAGAAAAGGAACTCACCACCAAACCTAAACTGACCTACTTATTGGACTCAAGCGAGCCCGGAAGGTCTGAAATAGCTCTTGTGTGCTTATATTGAAGAACAAACACTATCTGCTTCACTAATAAAATTTTCTCTTCTGGTTGCGCCACATAGACCAAAAATGGTGTGTCTCCAAGCTCCATTAAAAACTGCCTTCACAAGTGAGCAAGCTCTCAATCTCAGTCAGGCGACGATCTAACTCCTCATGATCCATCTAGGTTGATTATGTCTCTCCTCTCGTGTCTCGACAGGAAATTGTAAAATACTCGGGGAGTTTAACCACATCACCTTCTTCGGTTGACCGATCGTTTCCCCTTGCCACTTACTTCCCAACCTCAACAGGTGCTACAAGAGCTCCATCTAAACCCAACTCAATCTCGTCATTTGTCATACCTAAAAATTATAATAAAATAGACAAAAAGCAATATCTAGAGGTTATTTCGATTGAGTCGAAAGTGTACCCATGCCTCTAATTGCCTCGGACACTGTCGACTCCTCAGGTGAAGTCTCTTGAATGGTGGAGGATCAACAGACACAGGGAAAACCTAAATCCACATTGTACTGGGAGATGTTGCCAAGGCAGCTGGTGGAGCCATGTAGTGTGACTGCATAATTACCACCACCCGAAGGCAATGCCATCCTCTTCTTTCTCATGAGTTGCCTCTTTTGATCATTTTCAAAATTTCTCTTACTTTTCTTTCCTGAGAACAAGCAACAAAGCAATACTTTGCTCGGGATGGCAGGTTGGGACTCTGGATGCTTATCCATCGCAAGGACCCTTCTTTCCGATGAAGACAACAAGGATACAAAGGAAAAGAAACAAGAAGATAAGACACATAATATGCAAAATTAGAAAGATTACCATTTATTTATAAGCAGCCACACACATAAATTAATGAAGTATTAATTAATGAAGAATTTTAAAATAAGATAAGCGTTTGCTAAACTTAATTCTCACGTCCTTATCGCAACAATATAGCCTACTAATACATGAGAGAATCGAGGAATTAAAATATGTATGATCAAAGTAAGTTGAACAAAATCAAGCAACCTTAGACAAGATGTGTTGAAGAATCATTCCAACCGAGTGCCAAGAGCTATCAATCAACATGACACGAAAGCTTAAGCCGGCTTCACCGAAAGGGCTGGTCGAGTAAACAAAAAAATGACTTGCTAAACCTTATTGCATGCAAAACAGAGATGTAACGATAGTGATTCGACCATAGTAACGGTTATCTAGACAGTTACCGCAATCGAACAATAATAGAGAATTTCAATGCATTATTGATCTTTTATAATATAACTTCTAACTGATTTTTTATAATATAACTTCTAACTACTATAAATAAAAAATAATAATATATGAAATGACACTTCTGAAAAAACACAGAGATATATTACTGATATTATGCTCTAAAATTTCTTTCTCTTATTATTCATACTCTATTTCTTATGTGTCATTCACAGATAACTTTGACTTCAATTATTTGAACATCAATGATAAGCATTCCAAAAGAACCATACAAAGAATGAAAGAACAAATTTATAAAATTAAATTTTAAAATTTACATTTAAATATTATTGCCACGTGGGCCCCTTTTTAAACAGATGGCAGGCTTTGCCGATCAAATTTCGTTATGGCCCCTGGCCCCCACCATATTTTCCGATTTCTTTTATTTTCAATTATTTTTTGTTTCTTTGTTGTATTTTTCTCGTTCATTTGACATTGCTTTTGTCAAGTGGGTGGAAGAAACCCACAAAAGTCCACCCATACCATGCACTCCTTGAGGACGATGCAATATATATATATATATATATATATATATATTTGGTCTTGTGAGCACCAAATATTAATTCCCCCAAAGGTTTGAAAACTCTGGTGTGCTTGCTTCTGATTCGAAGATCCCGTACCACGAGATTCAAACCCCCAACCCGAGAGACTTACGTTAGAGACCGCACCAATGAGTCAGGTAATTCGCACATATATAT
>JXCR01137669.1:111899-147645 GCA_002079205.1 Phalaenopsis hybrid cultivar | reverse complement strand
ATATATATATATATATATGCGTATCGTAACCCTAAGAGTTATCCTGTACTCTTTTTCTGAGTTGAAAGAAAGTCGCCGCTCTGCTCTCGATGACGTAGGCATCTTTGCCGAATCTCAAATCTCTGTGTTTTCTTATGGATTTGTGTCGATTCTCATTCCTTTGCCTTAGAAATTTCTCAACAATGCCTAACAATTTGAGTACCTCCTCCTTAAGGCCAACTGTGCTAGAGGGGATTCAAACCCCAACCTGAGGGGTCTTATACCGTGAATGCCAACCAACAGACCGGGGTATGCGACACTTATATGTTTGATAATTGAATTGTTACCTATATGCTATCTTGCCGATACATAAAAATGTGCATTTGACTTTTTTTTAAAGATAAAATATTAATATATATTTTTTTATGTTGTGAAAATTTTGGATGCTATAAATGTGAAAAGGTTAAGTTTAAGTGTTAGATATTTAAATACATAAGAATTGGGTAGCATGTATTTAAATGCCCCTAGAAAATTTTAGGGAACCTGATTTCATTTTTTATTATTTTTTGGACAGCACGCTATTATATACGACCACACTTTATATTCGATGTCATGCCATCATCTTATATAAGGCTAATCACAATGTGGTATATTTTACATTAAATTTGTATTATTTTTTTATTTTAATTATTTTATTTTCTTAATTATAACTTTCTTGTTCAAACAATATTACATTAATTACATTATGTTTTAATGATATTGTTTCTCTTTATGTATAATCTACATGTTCAAAACAATACTTTATTTTCTAACAATCTAATATTTCATGCTTGTTCGGATCATTTTATTCTAACTTCACATGGAAGTAGACAAAAAGTTTATATAAAATGTATTGCAAGGCTTGGAGGTGTTAAGATCATCAAAGTTTGTGAAAAGTAGAATACTTAGGCTTCGTTTGATAAGACAGTCATGTTTAGTTCTGTTGAGTAAAAGATTATACGTAAATTTATATTGCATTTGATAAGATAGCTTATACTGACGTCTTCCCAACTAATTTGAACGGAACCTTGTTTTTTCGTCATTTTAGAATGGAGACGATGATGCCCATTTCGATGAAGCTCTTTCAAACAAAACCCCGTTGGCATATGATTTCAATAACCAAATCAAATTTATCGGACCAATCAGTGCAATTGTAATCTAATTCTCCACATGATTAAAGTGTGAGTTCTAAACGTTTTTGCACAAAACCGACTAAAATTTGCTAGGATTGGTAGCTGAACTTGTACATCAATAAACCAATCCAGTAACTTATGATTTATGAACGAGTTGATGATGTTATTGTTCAATATTTAGTTTTTATTTTTTATTTTTATGGGATAATTAGAGATAAAATATTTAAATAAAAATAGAAAATATATTTAAAAATCATGTTCCAAACTTTTGATCTAAAATCATATTTAAAATATTCAAAAGTGATGCATCATGCATTTGAATATTGTATACTGAAATGATGAAATTATTATTGTTGTTGTGCAAAACAATACAAAGAACAAAATTGCAAACAATCAATCACTTACATGGTTCGGCACAAATCCACCTACATCCAGGGGGAGGAATTATTCCACTATCAACAGGTGGGAGAGGAAAAATGGACGAATTTGGGTTACAACTTCACACACACAAATCAACCATAATTCCTTCAATAAATAAGAGGGATATAGGACATATAAA
The DNA here is from genome assembly GCA_002079205.1 of Phalaenopsis hybrid cultivar. NCBI lineage: Eukaryota > Viridiplantae > Streptophyta > Magnoliopsida > Asparagales > Orchidaceae > Phalaenopsis > Phalaenopsis hybrid cultivar. The sequence continues at coordinate 145,935 of JXCR01137669.1, read as the reverse complement.
TTAAGAATATTTCTAGTATAGAGAAGATCGTATAATTAGATCTCTTTTAATTATATTACCTAAGATGAAACTTGCTATTATAGAAATTGTCTTGTAATTATATCTCAACAAAATTTATTACCTAATATCAATCTGCCTAATATACGGCCATTAGATTTAACACTTTTCATAAGAATATGCACTCGTCTTTCACTTCCAGATAAGTGGGAGATGACAAAAATAAGCTCTAATATAAAAACAATTGCACCAAGATGATTGCCTACATACCCTCCTCCATAAGGGATTAAGCCTACCTCGTGTAGTTCTTCAAAATGCCAAAATGGGTAATCAATCACGAGCTCGAATATTCATCAAACTCCTATGGTAAGTGAACTTCCGAACTGATAGTACTTTTGTGAGCATGTTTATTGAATTCTCCTTTGTATCTATCTTCTTGAATAGAACATTATCGTTATCAACCAAGTCTTGAACAAAGGGGTACCTCATATCAATAAACTTGGTACGAGCATGATAAACTAGATTTATGACCAATAATATTGCATTCTGACAATCACAAAACACCATCAGAGACTCCTAATCAACTCTTAAGTCATCAAGTATGTTCTACATTCATATAGCTTCCTTCATCAGATTTGTGATTGCCATGTCCTAGCCTCTGAAGTTGACAAACCAACATTAGATTGAAGAACCAATCTCCAATTGACTAGACTGCCATATAATGTGAATAAATAGCCAATCATTGACCTACACCTATCCATATCACATGCATCATCCGAATTAGTGTAGCACACCCACAAACTAACAGTAAATGATTGTCTTTTAAACACCGAGCTGAAAACCCTTCAAATACCTCAAAATAGTCTTCACGATCTTTTAATGACTCCTTCCTGAATTATGCATGAATCACAACACCAACTATTTGTACAATGTTTGGTCTAATATAAATTATAACATACATCAAACAGATCACTACACTAGCATAAGGAACCGATTACATAGCTTTTCTCTTATGATCACTGCAATGTTTAGACTTGGACCTGTCTCTAACTGTATTCTTGCCCATATTTCTTCCTCTATTATCAACATTTAATGTAGAACCTGAAGATTCACCAATTGCTGCCTTTTTGTGAACTTATGCAATTAGCATCAGACCCGCGATATCATCAAAGTTCAGCTTCAAAGTCCCTGAATAATTATGCACCGCCGTTACCAAGCCATCCCAAATTTCAGGCAATAAAAATAGTATCACCAGTGCTCTGATCTCATCATCAAACTTGATCCCTACTGACACAACTGGGTCTTCACAGTGTTGAAGTTATTGGATGTTCTGCCACTGAACTGTCTGCCACCATCTTTATGTTGAATAACTTCTTCAAAAAAAAAAAAAAACCTTATTGAAAGCAGATGATTTTTGTATGTCTTGTCCAGTGCCGCCATGAGATCCACCGTAGTTTTCTCGTTCAAAATGTTGAACACAACAGATGAGGAAAGTGTCAACCTGATCAAACCTAGTATCGTTCGATCCAACACTTCTAATTCCTCCATAGGCATAGATTCAAGTTTTTTTGTGATTCCTTGTAGTGGCAGATACAATTTTTTCTGATATAACAAATCTTCCACCTGCATCTTCCAGAAAGCGAAGTTCGTCCCATTGAATTTCTCCACTTTGAACAATGCTTCTTCGGCCATTGCTCCCACTTGAATTGAAGTCCACCTGCTTTGATACTAGTTTGTTAAGGAAACTATTCTGAAAGAGTCGCCTTCTAATTTCACCGCGGAATAACATCACAAAATTCAAGAAAATCAGAACAATAATTTAAGAAAGCACAATCAAAGCAACAAAACACACACACACACACACACACACACATGAATTTTACGTTGAAAAACCCGAAAACAGTAAAAAAACCGCTGAACCACACTGCAACAAATTTCACTATGTAATTCAGAAAGTTTTATAAATGACTCACGCAAGTTTCTTCTCCACACTCACACGAAGAAATTTACAAAACTTGCACAAAAAATCTTTACTTTCCAATCTGACGCAAAAATCACTTCGAATTAACAAAATACACCTCTTCGACAATCCTCATATTCAGTGAGATGCCCGTCGAAGAATTCAGAAGAAAGAAACAACAAGCCTTAAGGCTCTTAGGAATAAGAGCAACGTTCGCTCTTATGGAGCGTTCTTCTTGGAATGCTTTGGCTCCACACACAGTGTAACATCTCCACCTTGTTTATTCATTCAATATTTCCTCTGACTAAGAGGAAAAATACATTGATCATCATGCAAAGTGAAACCTCTAATACTTATCCTACCCTTATTGTCGACTGACAATGATGACCAACATGCCTCGTTCTCCATCTGTCACTAGAGATCATCAGCCAACAACCTTAGTTGCCCATTTATTCCAAGACGATCAACATCGAAGGCATCACCTTTCGATTTTTAACCGCAATTAATTAACACCAACAATAATTTCTGCCAATCTTCCTCTCTTACCATCGCAAATATNAAGCGTATCACTTACTAGTTGAAATTGAGCATAAAGCATATTGGGCAATTAAGGAATTTAATTAAAATTTAAAAGATGCTGGTGAAAAAATATTATGGCAATTAAATGAGCTTGAAGAGATAATAAATGAATCTTATGAGAGTGCTAAGATTTACAAAGAAAAGATGAAGATGTGGCATGATCAGAGGATTCTTACTAAAAACTTTCAACTAGGGCAACAAGTTTTGCTTTACAATTCAAGGTTAAGATTATTCCCAAGCAAACTTAAATCCAGGTGGATGAGCCCATTTGTTGTGATGTAAGTTTATCCTTATGGAGCTGTTGATATTAAAAATCATAAAACTGATAAAATATTCAAAGTGAATGATCACATGCTGAAATCCTAATTTTTAGGTGACCAACTTAAATTAAATAATTTTCTGATGTTGGGTCAACCAGAATAAGCACTGGTTATGTCGGGCTGACAACGTTAAACCAAGCGCTCTGTGGAAGACACCTCATAGTTATCTATGTGTTTGTTTTTATTATTATGTTGATGTGTTTGAATTAGAAAATTATGGTAGTATTTTGACCATATAATGAGTTAGTGATTATTCTAAGACCATAAAAGATGACTTAGACATGTTAGAACGAATGTTTGGATGTTAAGTTGACCTATCCTAAATTTAGCACTGGTGCTTAAGCGCCAAACTCCGGCGCTTAAGAGCGACAGTTAAAAAACATGTGCAAATTTGGTTTCTAAAAGTTCTAACCGTAAATTAATTGGCTTGAACGTGTAAGAGCAGTTCTAAGACGTACCTAAGAGTTATGGGAGAGGTTTAGAGCCTATAAATAGAGGGGTATGAGTAGAAATCCCACCACACCTCCATTTAACCCTTAAATTCTAAGTGAATAGAGAGAAGTTTTAAAAAAAAATGTCTTCTTGGGAGAATGATTTGAAGGAGAAAGTAATGAGAAAGAGGTTTATTAGTCAGAGTACGCAAGTGATGTATAGCAGTTTCCTAGTCGTTAGTATCAAAGGAATAGCGAAGAAAATCACAAGAATTGAGGCTAACGTGGCTTCAATTGAAGCAAAAGTGATGGAAGTTAACACGCATCTGGATCATTTGGGATGGCAACTAAAGATGCAGTTTAGCCATGCCAATTTTATAGAAGAAGCAGATAAGGCTATGATCTGAAGAACAAGTCATCGTCCGTTCTTTCAGATATATATACCAAATGCTGAAGGAGAGACTAACGATTGGAAGAATTTGTTCCATCAACTAGCGAGTGGAATTAAGTTTGTGATTTTGTGTTTATGTGTTTAGTATTTGTTTATGTTAACTATGTTTAATGTGTGTTTTAATGTTATGAAAGTCTAGTTCTGTGTTAGGAATTTTCTCATCTAAGACTATTTGGATTGAGAATTTATGTATTCAAAAGTGTTTGTAATCGTTTGTGAATTAATATAAGTGTTTTTTTTGTGTGAAAGTTTTTGTAATTTAGTGTTGAATCAAATTAGCCAAGATTGGTGAAACTTGAGTAAGAGAAGAGATAATAGGGAGAAAATAGCATATACAGTGTTTTGAGACCATAGAGGGTTGGTTGACTTAGGCTAAGAGTGCACTTCACTTAAATGGAAAATAATCAAAGTTTGTGCATTGATGCCTAAGCGCGAAAACCCACGCTTAAGCGCTACCGAAGCAGAAAGACTGGCCCCTAAGCGTCGAACCCTTCGCGCTTACGCACCGGTTCACGAAAACAGGTTCGCAAACAGTTTTAAGTGAATTTTTTGTCCAAAAAACACCATTTTTTCTCCTTCGCTCGCCTTCTTCCTTGGTTTTTCACGATTTCTAGGCTAGGTCATCACCTATTTTGAAGATTTCTAGGTGGATTCAAGCTGATTGTTAGATTTGACTATCTTGAAGTAAGAGCTTCACTTCTATGCAAAATTTCTTTATTTTTATCATGTATTTTGAGCACATTCATGAGCTACACAAAAATCACTATTCATGGTGAAAATTTGGAATAATTGATGGAAAATGCATAGATTTGTTAGTTTAAGCTTTTAGAAGTTGAGTTTAGTGATTTGGAGTTGATTGTGGAATTTATTTTGAATTTTATACATTTTTTTAGAAAATGACACCGAGAATGAAAAGAAGCAAGAGGAAAGCTTCGTTCGATTCGAGTAAATTTGTTAATTTGACAGCTCGGGACAAGTATAATGATGCACTGCATACAAGAAAACTAATTCCTGAGCGATGTTTTAAAAGTCCAGGAGGAGCTGTTGAAGAGTTTGATTATTAGCCGCCAGTAGGAGCGGTTCTGTTATTTTTCTGTTGTCGCAATGATTTCTATTATAAGAGAATTCTATGCTGATCTCTCATAGGCTGATGAAGAAGGAGTCATAGTGAGGGGGAAAACATTATAATTTTCTTCTGTGGTAATTAACCAGTTTTATCATTTGCNAAAGTCCAGGAGGAGCTGTTGAAGAGTTTGATTATTAGCCGCCAGTAGGAGCGGTTCTGTTATTTTTCTGTTATCGCAGTGATTTCTATTGTAAGAGAATTCTATGCTAATCTCTCAGAGGCTGATGAAGAAGGAGTCATAGTGAGGGAGAAAACATTATAATTTTCTTCTGAGGTAATTAACCCGTTTTATCATTTTTCTCCTAGTACTTTGTGTTTTTATACATATTATAGTCCTATTAAGGAGGAGCTAGACGAGATTATATCATCTTTAACTGATGGGAGAGGATTACGGAAGATTACGAATGAAGGAAGAGTATTTTTTTTTGCCTCAAAGTTGGATGCTAATGCAAATGCATGGCATTATTTTATTTCTACTTGTCTGCTACTTACAAATCATTTGAGTGAAATGAATCGAGAGAGAGCAACTTTGAACTATTGTATTCAGCAGTCCAAGCCTATTGATATTGGAGGATTGATTTATGAAGTTATTACCAATTCTACCATCACTGTTACTACCGTAGGTTTGGGATTTGCATCCTTGATCTTTTCGTTATGTGAGCAGGCTAGTGTTAGATATGATAGGTGGGAGGAGATCTTACAGCCATTGAAGCCTATTACCAGTGTGAATGTGAAGACTTATTCACTTCATTCTACTTTTGGTAAGAAGGGTGGATTCTCTAGTAGTTCTACTGCCTCTATTTCACGAGTCTTTACTTCACGTGCTTCTACATCATGGGTTCAGACTTTTGGTTCTGATACTCAGTCACAGCTTATGGAAAGCATATTGAATAATGTTGTTTATACCAATGAAAAAATGGAGAACTTAGAGCATTTTGCAGAGCATATGGATGGGTAAATGAGAAGAAGTGATTATGAGGTGGAATACAACACAGCTATGGAGCATCTCAATAGAGGTAACCGAGATGTAGTATTTCCTCAGTACCTTAGATATCTACCATATGAGCCTACAACTGCTTGGCATAGAGGTGATAATGATGAGGAAGATGATGCTTGGTTGGATTCGTAGTTATATTTTTTGTTTATGTTGTTTTTTGTTTATGTGTTACCATGAATTGTGGATGGTGCAGGTATTCTGTACTTTTTGGTTGAGTCAGTTGACAGTATTGAGACTGCTAGTTTTTGTTATGTTGTGTTTTGTTTAGTACACCTTATGTGATGTATTTGCATTTGAGTGTTGTTAGAATGTTTTAGTGGTAGTAATTGTGTTATTTTGTGTATTTAGTTAGTGTTTGTTAAACTTAATTTTGGAATCTTGAAAAGGTTTAGAATTTAGCGAACTTATTACTTTAAGCTACATGTTTAAAATTTTCAAATTACTACCAGTTATTTTTCTTTATATTGCAGTCATGTTTGTTTCCTAATATGTTTTTTTGTTTTTCAGTTATCCTCAACTGCATAGAAGTCTTATGAATATCTATATTTTAAATAATTAAAAATTATGAGTAAATTAAATTTTTACTCCTATTTAAATTTTTATACTTGCATATTTAGGATATGAAAATTCCTGCAAACATGTTATAATTAGTTATCATTTCTGCTTATTTATATATGATGCTAAATGTTTTATTTCTGTTAAAAATTTAAGTTTGGGGGGAAGAAAACTTTAAAGAAACATAAAAGTTTATTTGTTCTCAAATGTATTTCAAATAAATTTGATTTTGATTTGAAAATGATTCTGTAAATGAAGTTATATTAAGGAAATAAAATTTTAATTTTAGAAATGAGTAAGAGAATTTAGTTAAAATTTGCAGTAATGAAGAAAAACTTAAAGTTAAAAATTTTTATTGTGGAAAATGCTAAATATAGTGTAATTATCTTTAGTAAGAAAAATTATATTTTTGAAAAATTTAGAAATTTTGACCTTTTATTTTCAAAAATTAAAATTCTTTTATTCAAATAATTTTTTAGAACTATTATAATGTTGTCAAGTAAAAGAAATTTATCAACTCTTTGCTTTAGGAAAGGAAGNTAAAGTTAAAAATTTTTATTGTGGAAAATGCTAAATATAGTGTAATTATCTTTAGTAAGAAAAATTATATTTCTGAAAAATTTAGAAATTTCGACCTTTTATTTTCAAAAATTAAAATTCTTTTATTGAAATAATTTTTTAGAACTATTATTATGTTTGCAAGTAAAAGAAAATTATCAACTCTTTGCTTTAGGAAAGAGAGAGTGGAATTTAAAACAATTAAAGGCTTATCCAGATATAGTAATTCTTGCCTGAAAAAGAAAAATAAAAAGAAAAAGAAAAAAGAAATAAAAAGAAAAAAGAAAAAGAAAAAGAAAAGAAAAGGAAGGAGAAGCTTGAGGACTAGTGCCTAATTAAAATTTGGTTGCACATCTGACCTTCTTAAAGTATAAGACTTGAGAAACTCTTAAGCTTAAGGATATAATATAGTTAATAAAATTATGCTTAATAAAATGTTTTAAGTGGAGATAATAAAATGCCTAAATTCTATATTTGCAAAATCTACATAATTTCTGAATTAGATAAAAACTCATATTTTCATATTTCTTAACATTAAAAATTTCTAAACTTAAGGTTGGCCTCATTTACTAATATTTTTTCTAAATTGGACTACTTTATTTCTAAATAAAAACTTTGGTAACTTTTAAAGAAACTCCTATACATTATCTACTTCTGTTTGTTTTTAAAATTGAAAAGTCACTTGAGGACAAGTAACATCTTAAGTTTGAGGGATTTTGATACACCTAAAATATATAGTATTTTTATACACATTTTTATACTTATGTTTTAAGATATTGCAATTTAATGAAAAGTATTTGTGTACTTTTCTTGTAGATACAATCAAAAGGATGAAAATGCTAAAAGGATTGAAAAAGGGTCAAATTTGGAGCAAAAATGAAGAAATTTGAAAAAATATACTGGGCACCTAAGCGCCCAGGGTTGGCCCTTAAGCGCCAGATGATCCACGCCTAAGTTCTAACTACCTCATGCTTAAGCACCAAAGTTAGTTACTTGAAGAAATATTTGATTGGAGCGGAATTTTGAAGGGGTGTTTAAAGCAACCCTTGATAAAAACATGGAAAATAGCCCATGAACACGAGAATTCATCCAATTGGCTTATGAGGAGGCAACTTCTATAAGATTCATTGAATGGAGACACATTTTTGAAGAGACACCAAGGCACCCCTTGGATTTTTATTAATGAAGACTTGGATCATCAAAGCCAACCGCCAAGTGGACAGCAACTACACACCAAAGTTTACAACCAGCGCCGCCGCCACTGCCGGTCACCTTTACTTTATTTTATTTTATTTTAAGTATTAGTTTGTATTGTGAGAGAAGAAAGAGAATTTAAAGGAACTTCATGACATTTGGTGGAGAGAAGTTGAGATAAGTGTTTATCTTTGTGACTACACTTGGTTTCTAATTTAGATTTCTTGTTTCTGTGCTTGATTTCTACTTTTAAACTCATGTGTGATTGTGGTTTCTCCATGAATTTTGAGTAGTTTTCCTTATCTTTTTTCCTTAAAATGATAATTTATTAATTGTTTAAAGGAAGTTGTGTGAAGTGTTAGTCTTCAATGTTGGAAGAAGTTGTGATGATTCAAGACATTGCACTTCATTTTCTTCTTCATTTGGCCAATGAAGATGTTAAAACCTATTGTGAGAACATGAAAAATTTGAGATGGTATTGTCTCAGTCAAAAAATGGTTGGAATCACATATTGATTTCATGAATGAGAATGTAGTTCATGAGATTGAGTGCAAATAAATAGGGAATATATTTTCAAGGGTGTAGAATTAGAGGACTTTAGAGTGAAATGCTAAAGCTCTCAATTTGATTATAGTTTTAGGTTTTAATACGAGATGTTAGCCCTTAGGTGGAGGGTGAAGAGTGAACTCTAGAGTGAAAGCTAGTATCTTCCCTGCCTAGCCGGTCTTCAAGACTATTCAAACTATAGATTAGTCAATGTTCTTTAAAACATCCCTAATAAGGTTAAAAATATTATTGCTCCCATTTGGCACAGCACATTTAGTATACTTTCACAACAGAATTTCTATATTTATCATTAATTCATGATAAGGNCCAGCAATCCTAAGGGTGACTCATCTTGAGTTTCCCCCATAGTGACCCCACCTACTAAGTACTTGGAGGTTGGGACCAATATGTGGAACTTCAAGTTGAGAAGAGAAGGGTAGAATTTCTAATGGTGAGGGTTCCATGTCTAGTTTTCTAGGAATAGTCAAAATGAAAAGTCATATGGCTAGACCCTAGGCTACTAAAGAGGAAAAACTAAATCTCAATAAAAATTGAGGTCAACAATAATGCATACAAATCATTCTGTTATTAATTATTTAATGAAAAAGAAAGATGTAAAACCAAGACTGATAAGATGGGTTCTTCTTTTGCAAGAATTTGACTTTGAAATGGTAGATAGGAAAGGAGCTAAGAATCAAATTGTTGATCATTTTTCTAGGCTTGAATTACAAGAACCACTCTATTTTTGAAAAAAAAATTATAGAACATTTTTCAAATGAACAATTGTTCAATATTATGAGTGGTGTGTTCCATGGTATGCCGACATTGTGAATTTCATTGTTAGTGATATTATTCTCTATGGAATGACATATCAACAGAAGAGAAAATTTTTATCTGAAGCTAAGACTTATTTTTGGGATGACCCATTTTTATATAAACAAGTAAAGTATCTTATTATTCGAAGATGTGTACCTCTAGAAGAAACTTATGAAATTATCCAAAATGTCATAATTCTGATTTTGGGGGACATTTTGGTGTTTGATAAAACAACATATAAAATTTTACAATCTGGATTTTATTGGCCTATAATCTTTAGAGATGTTAATGCTTGTATCAAAAATTTTGATCGATGTCAACGAGTATACAATATTTCTAGGAGGAATGAGATGCCCCTTAATTATTTGTTAGAATTTAAGATATTTGATGTTTGGGGATTAGATTTCATGGGATCATTTATACCATCTTTCAAAAATTTATATATATTGTTAGCAGTAGATTATGTATCCAAATGGATAGAAGTTGTTGTTTTACCTCGATGTGATGCTCAAAGTGTTGCAAAATTTTTAAGAACGAATATATTTTGTAGATTTGGGATGCTGAGAGTAATCATAACTGATAGGAGAAGTTTTTTCAAAAATGCAATAATGGAGAATTTATTAAAGAAATATCATATTAACCATAGAATTGCTACTGTTTATCATCCTCAGCCAAGTGGTTTGGCTGAATTATCCAATCGTGAAATTAAAAGAATATTGAAAAAATCTGTAAATCCAACTAAAATAGATTAGTCAGCTAAACTTGACTATGCTTTGTGGGCATATAAGACTGCTATAGAACTCCTATAGGAATGTCCCCATACAGGCTAATATTTGGGAAAGCGTATCACTTACTAGTTGAAATTGAGCATAAAGCATATTGGGCAATTAAGGAATTTAATTAAAATTTAAAAGATGCTGGTGAAAAAATATTATGGCAATTAAATGAGCTTGAAGAGATAATAAATGAATCTTATGAAAGTGCTAAGATTTACAAAGAAAAGATGAAGATGTGGCATGATCAGAGGATTCTTACTAAAAACTTTCAACTAGGGCAACAAGTTTTGCTTTACAATTCAAGGTTAAGATTATTCCCAAGCAAACTTAAATCCAGGTGGATGAGCCCATTTGTTGTGATGTAAGTTTATCCTTATGGAGCTGTTGATATTAAAAATCATAAAACTGATAAAATATTCAAAGTGAATGATCACANTTTCCTATAAACTAGTCTTAGAAAACTAGAAAGGGTACCCTCACCATTAGAAACTCAAAACTGNATTAAGGAGGAGCTAGACGAGATTATATCATCTTTAACTGATGGGAGAGGATTACGGAAGATTACGAATGAAAGAAGAGTAATTTTTTTTGCCTCAAAGTTGGATGCTAATGCAAATGCATAACATTATTTTATTTCTACTTGTTTGCTACTTACAAATCATTTGAGTGAAATGAATCGAGAGAGAGAAACTTTGAACTACTGTATTCAGCAGTCCAAGCCTATTGATATTGGAGGATTGATTTATGAAGTTATTACCAGTTCTACCATCGTTGCTACTACCACAGGTTTGGGATTTGCATCCTTGATCTTTTCGTTATGTGAGCAGGCTAGTGTTAGATATGATAGTTGGGAGGAGATCTTACAGCCATTGAAGCCTATTACCAGTGTGAATGTGAACACTTATTCACTTCATTTTATTTTTGGTAAGAAGGGCGGATTCTCCAGTAGTTCTACTGCCTCTATTTCACGAGTCTCTACTTCACGTGCTTCTACATCATGGGTTCAGACTTCTGGTTCTGATACTCAGTCACAGCTTATGGAAAGCATATTGAATAATTTTATTTATACCAATGAAAAAATGGAGAACTTAGAGCATTTTGCAGAGCATATGGATGGGTTATTGAGAAGAAGTGATTATGAGGTGGAATACAACACAGCTATGGAGCATCTCAATACAGGTAACCGAGATGTAGTATTTCCTCAGTACCTTAGATATCTACCATATAAGCCTACAACTGCTTGGCATAGTGGTGATAATGATGAGGAAGATGATGCTTGGTTGGATTTGTAGTTATATTTTCTGTTTATGTTGTTTTTTGTTTATGTGTTATTATGAACTGTGGATGGTGCAGGTATTCTGTACTTTTTGGTTGAGTTCAGTTGACAGTATTGAGACTGCTAGTTTTTGTTATGTTGTGTTTTGTTTAGTACACCTTATGTGATGTATTTGCATTTGAGTGTTGTTAGAATGTTTTAGTGGTAGTAATTGTGTTATTTTGTGTATTTAGTTAGTGTTTGTTAAACTTAATTTTGGAATCTTGAAAAGGTTTAGAATTTAGCTAACTTATTACTTTAAGCTACATGTTTAAAATTTTCAAATTACTACGAGTTATTTTTCTTTATATTGCAGTCATGTTTGTTTCCTAATATGTTTTTTTTGTTTTTCAGTTATTCTCAACTGCATAGAATTCTTATGAATATCTATATTTTAAATAATTAAAAATTATGATTAAATTAAATTTTTACTCCTATTTAAATTTTTATACTTGCATATTTAGGATATGAAAATTCCTGCAAACATGTTATAATTAGTTATCATTCCTGCTTATTTATATATGATGCTAAATTTTTTATTTTTGTTAAAAATTTAAGTTTGGGGGGGGGGAAGAAAATTTTAAAGGGACATAAAAGTTTATTTGTTCTCAAATGTATTTCAAATAAATTTGAATTTTTATTTGAAAATGATTATGTAAATGAAGTCATATTAAGGAAATAAAATTTTAATTTTAGAAATGAGTAAGAGAATTTAGTTAAAATTACAGTAATGAAGAAAAACTTAAAGTTAAAAATTTTTAGTTTGGAAAATACTAAATATAGTGTAACTATCTTTCGTAAGAAAAATTATATTTTTGAAAAATTTAGAAATTTAGACCTTTTATTTTCAAAACTTAAATTTCTTTTAATGAAATTAATTTTCAAAAATATTATTATGTTTTTTAAGTAAAAGGAAATTATCAACTCTTTACTTTAGGAAAGGAAAAGTAAAATTCAAAACCATTAAAGGTCTATCCAGATATAGTAATCCTTGCCTGAAAAAGAAAAAGAAAAAGAAAAAGAAAATGAAAGGGAAATGAGGAGAAGCTTGAGGATTAATGTCTAATCAAAAATTGATTTCACGTAAGATATTTTAAAAGTATGACTTGAGAAATTATTAAGCTTAAGGATATAATATAGTAAATAAAATTATGCTTAATAAATTTTTTTTAAGTGGAGATAATAAAATGCCTAATTCTATATTTGGAAAATCTACAATAATTCTAAATTAGATAGGAACTCATAATTTCATATTTCTTAACATTAAAAATTTCCAAACTTAAGGTTGGTCTAATTTACTNAAGTAAAATTCAAAATCATTAAAGGTCTATCCAGATATAGTAATCCTTGCCTGAAAAAGAAAAAAAAAGAAAAAGAAAAGGAAAAGGAGGAGAAGTTTGAGGATTAATGTCTAATTAAAAATTGATTCCACATATGATCTTTTTACAGTATAAGGCTTGAGAAATTATTAAGCTTAAAGATATAATATAGTAAATAAAATTATGCTTAATAAATTTTCTTAAAGTGGAGATAATAAAATGCATAATTCTATATTTGGAAAATCTACAATAATTTTAAATTAGATAGGAGCTCATATTTTCATATTTCTTAACATTAAAAATTTCCAAACTTAAGGTTGGTCTAATTTACTAATATTTTCTTTTTTCTAAATTGGACTACTATATTTCTAAATCTAAATTTTAGTAACTCCTAAAGAAACTCATATATATTATCTTCTTATGTTGGTTTTTAAAGATTGAAAAGTCACTTGAGGACAAGTAACATCTTAAGTTTGGGGAATTTTGATACACCTAAAATATATAGTGTTTTTATATATATTTTTATACCTAATTTTTGAGATATTGCGCTTTAATGAAAGACATTTGAGTATTTTTCTTGTAGGTACAATAAAATGGATGAAAATACTAAAAGTAGTGAAAAGGGGTCAAATTTGGAGCAAAAATGAACTGGGGCGCATAAACGCCCATGATAANCACCTAAAATATATAGTATTTTTATACACATTTTTATACCTATTTTTTGAGATATTGCACTTTAATGAAATGCATTTGTGTATTTTTCTTATAGGTACAATAAAATGGATGAAAATACTAAAAGTAGTGAAAAAGGGTCAAATTTGGAGCAAAAATGAACTGGGGCGCCTAAACGCTCAGGATAGGTGTCTACGCGCCAGATGATTCACGCCTAAGCGCCAAGTACCTCGCGCTTAAGCGCCAATGTTAGTTACTTGAATAAATATTTAATTAGAGCGGAATTTTGAAAAGGTGTTTGAAGCAACCCTTAATAAAAACGTGGGAACTATCACATGGACACGACAATTCATTCAATTGACTTATGAGGAGGCAACTTCTAGAAGATTCATTGAATGGAGACACCTTCTTAAATAGACACCAAGGCACCCCTTAGATTTTTATAAGAAAAGACTTAGATTTTCTAAGAAGAAGATGCCAGCAACCATCCACCAAAGTTTACCACCACCGTCGTCGCCGCCCACCGTCGGCCACCTTTATTTTATTTTATTTTGAGCATTAGTTTGTATTGTGAGAGAAGGAAGAGAATTTAAAGGAACTTAGAGACATTTGGTGGAGAGGATTTGAGATAACTGTTTATCTTTGTGACTACACTTGATTTTTAATTTAGATTTCTTATTTTTGTGCTTAATTTCTACTTTTAAACTCATGTGTGATTGTGTTTTCTCCATGAATTCTGAATATTTTTTTATCTTTTTTCTTAAAATGATAAGTGATTAAATATTTAAAGGAAGTTGTGTGAAGTATTAGTCTTCATTATTGGAAGAAGTTGTAATGATTCAAGACCTTGCACTTCATTTACTTCTTGATTTGGCCAATTAAGATGCTAAATCCTATTGTGAAAACATGTAAGATCTGAGATTGTATTATCTCAGCAAACAAATTCTTGGAATCACATATTGATTTTATGAATGAGAATGTAGTTCATGGGGTTGAGCTTAAATAAATAGGAAAATATATTTTCAAGGGTGTAGAATTAGAGGACTTTAAGAGTGACAGGTTAAAGGCCCCAATTTGATTTATAGTTTTAGGTTTTGATACGAGATGTTAGCCCCCAGGTGGAGAAAGAAGAGAGAACGTTAGAGTGAGAGCTAGTATCTTCCCTACCTAGTCGGTCTTCAAAACTATTAAAACTATAGATTAGTCAATGTTCTTTATAGCATCTCTAGTAAGGGTAAAGAATATTATTACTCATATTTGGCACAACACATTTAGCATACTTCCACAACTAAATTTCTATATTTATCACTGATTCATAATAAGAAAAAAAATATTTTACATATATTGTCTTCATTTTGCAAGTATTTTAATTAAGTTAATTAGTTGCTCACTTTATTTTCAATTATCAAAAATTACAAAAAGAATTGAACTTTCATTTTTATTATAGCATCTTAAGTTTGAATAAGAATATATATTGCTAAGTATTTTGTTATTTAAATCCAATCATCCCTGTGGGTTCAATATTCGGGACTTAATCAGAATGCTCTATATTATTTGATAATGATACGTATAATTGTGTATTATCCCATATTAAAATATATAACTGCATTCTTATTTGCTTCATAGTGAAAAATTTACCTAGCCTTTGCTTTGGATCAAGTTTTTGGGGCTGTTGCAAATTAAGATTAACTATTAAAAAAATTAATCATATAATCACATATAACACATTTTACATTTATCTATATAGAATATTGGGATCAGCTCCTGAACTTCTGGAGCGGCGACCTTCATTATGATGAAAGGGCCTTTTCTGATAACTTCCAGTTCATTGAATCCAGTTCTAAACTTGATGGTGGGAGCAATATTGCAAGCATTGCGGCTAGTTGGCAAGTTGCAGGAGAAAGTGAGCGTCGGGAACGCCATTACAGCAGCTCTAAAAAGAAAGCTTTGGAGTTAGTTATTTGGCCAACACCTTGTAATTCTAGTGCAAATACTAAAAATTAACAAAGGCCGATCTGTAGACTGTCCAGGTCTTTGATTAATTTTTAATTAGTAAAGATTTTAAAATTTAATAAAAGTAGTTTGAAAGTAGTAGGAATTAATTAATTATTTAAGAAAGGTTAAAGAGAAAGCGCAGCATGACACAATTTGATTTAATTTACAAAGTAGCAAACCAAACTAAAGAGGGAAAGTGAAGAGGAAAGTAAATTTTAGGATCCAGTGCGGGATTGACTTTACAACGCACAATGTCCAGGCGGAACTAGTTCACCAACACACCTATTAGGGGTCCGACCCCACACAAAAGATAAAAATCCTAATGAACTCCTGAACCTCTCTGTCCAAAGGTGATTGAACAGATGGTCCTGAAGTCCGGAAGAGTTGACCGTTCTTACCCAAGAAAGAAATGGATAAAGTATGCCAACAGAAGAAGGGTAATTTGATCCATAAGGGACATGGGCATATTACTGATATATGAAGACAATATTCCCTGATTTAAATGGAGAGAGAAACTAATCCCCAGTGAAGTCGTCAAAAGTTGTCGGCACAATTTTAGAGAAGTAATGTGGATGTTGTCGGTCACCGGAATCAGAATCTCGTCGCCCGCTTCAGAAGAGCATTTAATTTATATATGTATTTAGTTTAGAAAAATATAAATTCAAACTGATCTCATATCTTTCATAGTTTAGATGAAAGAGCACTACACCTCAGGCAATGTATCTATATCGAAAGATAAGTACATCATTTAGGAACTTATATATATTAATTGCAGTTGACTACGTTTCAAAGTGGATTGAAGCACAAGCTTTACCTCGTTGTGAGGTTAAAAGTGTTTCAAGATTTTTAATGAAAAATATTTTCACTAAATATGGAATGCCGAGAATGATTATCACTGACGGAGAATCCCATTTTAGGAATAAATATATTCAGAGATTGGTAGAAAAATTTAATATTATTCATAGAATTTCTACTACCATTTTAGGAATAAATACATTCAGAGATTGGCAAAAAAGTTTAATATTATTCATAGAATCTCTACTATCTATCACCCTCAAACTAGTGGGTTAGTTGAAGTTTCTAATAGAGAGATTAAACAAATACTTGAAAAGATTGTAAACCCTAGTAGAGTAGATTGGTCCACTAGACTGGATACTGCATTATGGGCTTACAGGACTGCTTATAAAACTCCTATTGGAATGACTCCTTACAGGCTAATTTTTGGAAAGACTTGTTACTTACTAGTAGAATTGGAGCATAAAGCATATTGAGCGATTAAAGAATTTAATTATAATTTGAAAGTGAGTAGAATTGGAGCATAAAGCATATTAGGCGATTAAAGAATTCAATTATAATTTGAAAGATATTGGTAAGAAGAGATTATTTACAATTAAATGAATTGAAAGAATTAAGAAATGAGTCTTATGATAACGACAGAATTTATAAGAAACAATTAAATGAATTGGAAGAATTAAGAAATGAGTCTTATGATAACGACAAAATTTATAAGGAGTGTTGGGCGATTAAAGAATTCAATTATAATTTGAAAGATGTGGTAAGAAGAGATTGTTATAATTAAATGAATTGGAAGAATTAAGAAATGAATCTTATGATAATGACATAATTTATAAGGAGAAACGAATTGGAAGAATTAAGAAATGAATCTTATGATAACGACATAATTTATAAGGAGAAACTAAAATTATGGCATGATCGAAAGATTAACCAGAAGAACTTTAAACCAGCACAAGAAGTTTTGCTTTACAATACAAGGCTGAAGTTATTTCCTGGGAAAATAGAAGTCTCTTGGTTAGGACCCTTTACTGTGACTCAAGTTTATACTTACGGAGCAGTTGAAATTGAAGATCAAAAGATTGGAAATAGATTTAAAGTAAATGGACACAGATTAAAGCCGTATTTTGAGGGTAAAAGATCAAATTTTAAAGAGGTTTTAATCATCAGTCAACCTGAATAATACTTGAATAGGTAAGGTTGACGACGTTAAATCAAGCGCTTTATGAGAGGCAACCCATAGTTATCTTTATTTTTATTGCGATTATAGTAGTTTTATTTGAAATTATCGTTAGTTTGTGGTAGTATTGAACTCTACTACTCTTATTTACCCTTGAATCATCATAAAAATTGGATCCATAGAGAAAAAGTGGAACGCATTCGGACCAGAGCAAAATTGTGCAATTTTTATCTTGGGCGCCGAAGGCGGGTTTTTCCCGAGAGTCCAGGCAATTAAGTTTAAAAGGCTCGCCGATGGCGCCCTCGACGCTGCCGACGGCGAGACTAGCGGGATGGCGGTTTCTGGAGTTTGAATGCACGGTTTTTTGCAGTTTTAGGCGGGAGTTACTCCTTTTAAACTTAAAAATTTGATTTCTAAGTTCATATTTCCCGAAAAACAAAGTGAAACTCCACCAAATTCATCTCTATGGCGTCTAATTTCCCTGAAAACCATAGAATACGAGTGTTCAACCGGAGAAAGTTCATTAGTGCGGAAGCGCAGCAAATCTTCAACAAGGTACTGACAAAGAAAAGATTAATCAAGGAATGAGGATTCGTAAATCGAGGATTAAATAATCCATCGACGGCAATTGAAGAGATGATTGTGCTACGAAGATGGGAAATGATGTGCTACACTACAACTGCCGTAGTTGTTCCTGTGGTGAAGCAATTTTATGTTAATTTGCATGGAATCAACAAGGGAGTCGTCTATGTGAGAGGTAGATGGATAACTTTTACTCCTGCATGGAACAATGAGTTATATATGATCGAGAATGTTCTTGTCTGCCATTATTTCAACTTCGTCCCGACAAGAAACATGATGAATGAGATCTACCAATATTTAACAGATGAAACTGAAGACTAAGAAATGAGAGAAAACGGGTATGTTACTTTTTCTGAGACACTTCTAAACCCTATTTCTAAATACTGGCACTTCTTCATTTTTGCAAAGTTGTTACCGACGATGAAGATCGGTAAAGTTTCTAAGAAAAGTGTTATTCTGAATTACTGCATCCAAATGGGACTGTCGATCGTTATTGGATCTATAATTGTGAAGTCTATTTTTAGCCTGATCATTCATGGATCAACTTATGGGCTTGGACATCTTCCACCAATTTTCCTCACTTTGCAGTCAGTTCCAAGTATCCTATGAAAATTGGGAAAAGGTACTTCTACCTTGGAAGCCTTTAGACCCAACTGAGAGATTCTCAGCCAATGAAGATGAAAATGATATGACTATTATAGTGGATCAATCTTCTCATAATTCACTGCCTATTCAATCTTTAGTTCCGGACAAAACACTAGTGATCCTGTGCAGAATCAAGAAATTGGAGGAGGAACAAAATGTTATGAATGCAATTAACAATATCTCTGGTTTCTTCGATCATCTAGATTGGATGATGAAAGAACAATTTGCTCACTCTAGACATATCGAAGATAGTTTGATACGATTGATGAGAATGATGAAATTGATAGAAGAGGACTTTACTGAAGAATTTCAGGACTTTACTGAAGAATTTCCATACCGACCCTTCTATAAACTCTTCGTTCATGTGCAATCAATAGGAGTTCTCAGAGGAGAATCTAGCACTGAATCTGAAGAATAGTAGATTTATCTTGCTACCTGCCTGTCTATGTGTGTAATTTGGTTTGAACTTTATGTTTGTTTTGCTTTAGAATTTTGCTTTTAGATCTCTGTATAGTTGAGACTGAGCATAGGATGTTTATTTTCAGCATTTTGAGTGTTGTGGCTTCGATTGTGACGCTGAATTGATGTATTAAGGTTGAGAAAATACCAAACTTATGTGTGTTGTGTAACGTATAATGTAACCCTTGGAATTTATATATAATTGTGATGTTTTGTGTGTGAAAGTTTAATTGTGATAGTATGTAATTTAATCACTTAAAATTATGTCTATAATGATTGAACAGATGTCGTTGAGGCTTGAAATTGATCGAAATCACAAAAATCCTGAAATTGAACCAATTTAATAGAGCTTGCCGACGGCGCCCTCGAAGCCGCCGATGGCGGACTTTTCCTGAGACTTGGGATATTAATTAAATAGAGCTCGCTGACGGCGCCGAAGACCCCGCCGACGACGAGATCCCGAAAAAATACCTTTAACCGTGATTTTGACCAATCAACCGCCACTATTCATCATCCCCTTCCTCTAAAAAATGAAATTTTCGATCTAGGGCTTGAGAGATCTTGGATTTGGGGGCGATTTCAAAGCAATTAGACACTGGATTTGATCATCTCTTGGTAAAAGCTTCACTCCAAATTAAAAATATTTGATTTTCACCATGAATTTCTTCCACATTGAAAAGATCCAAAAAATTTGAGAATGTGAAGTGAATATTGGGAAGAAATTCATGGAATTTAGTTTTGAACTCTTAAAATCACTCTTGGAAGCCATTATTTGCATATTTGAAGTATATTTTGGAATTTTTCTATAATTTTGATTAGATTGAAATGGCTCCACAACAAAAGAGGCGATTTGAGTTTGACGAGTCTTGCTTCGTCAATGCGAAGGCTCAATTGAGATTTACTTCAATATTTAAAGGAAAGAAATGTATACAAGATCGAGTTTTTGAGAGTCCGGGAGGAGAAATTGAACGAGTTATTACCGAGAGGAGGTGGGAAAACTTCTGTTACACCATCAATAAGGCTGCTACTAATATTGTAAAAGAGTTTTATGCCAATGTGTTCTATTCTGAGGACTGAATCATTCAAGTGCGGGGATTTTCTATTGAGTTTAGTGCCTCCTGCATTAACTCCTTTTATGAAGTCCCAGACTCCTATAGCTGTCATTATGAAACCTTCGGTACCATATAAGGCCCGCTGAACGATGTGATCAACTTTCTCACTGATGGGAAAGGAATATAGAAGATAAAGCAACAAGAACGGATAAATTTTTCTGCTTCCATGTTGAATGCCAAATCTAAAGTGTGGCACTATTTTATTTCCACTACTATGTTACCGACCTATCACCATAGTGAGGTAACAAGAGATAGAGTTATTCTGAATTTCTGTATTCAGAATAATAGAAATATAAATGTGGGGAGAATCATTTTTAAGAATATATTGACCACAACAAGGAGTGAAACAAGTGGAGGTCTAGGACATCCTGGCCTCATTTATGCACTTTGCTAACTTTCTGGAGTGGAAGCTGGAGATGATGAGGATTGGGCTTACCCTATGAAACCCATTAGTAAGGCCAATTTAAGAACTTATGAATCCCATGAGAAATGGAGAACTTGACCCTATGAAACCCATTAGTAAAGCTAATTTGAAGACATATGAATCCCATGAAAAATGGAGAATAGATGAGGAATGGGTTTACCCTATGAAACCCATTAGTAAAGTTAATTTGAAAACTTATGAATTCCATGAGAAATGGAGAACTCTATGAAACCCATTAGTAAAGTTAATTTGAAGACTTATGAATCCCATGAGAAATGGAGAACTATTATGAAACCCATCAGTAAAGCTAATTTAAAGACATATGAATCTCATGAAAAATGGAGAACTTGGAGTAGGAGTCAAGAACCTTCTACTAGTAGAGATATCCCCTCTACTAGTTATGATCTTCCACCTCTAGTTCCCCTACCCTGGCTGATTTAATGAATGAGTTGATCTTGCAGCGAAAGAGTCTAGAGTTAATAAATGAAAGGATTGGAGGTTTATAACTTAGACATGATTATGATAGTGAGTACCTATAGAGGCATTCGGAATTTGAGATAGCTTACTACGAAGCTCAGGCCCAGCGCTACAGAGGTGAGTCGGTTACTTTTCCTGAATGCCCCGATATATTCAGTATCAGCCCAATCCACCTGCTGACCAAGGAGACGAAGACATAGTTTGGGATTTTGACATTTGATAGTAATTGATGTACTTTTACTTTTATTTTTGTAATAGAAATAGATGTTTGTGTGTCTGTACTTTCATTTTTATTGATATGTTGTAATTGGATAATTTTTAATTATTATTATAATTATTTGGTGTGATAGTTAAAATTTGTTAAATTGTAATGTGTGTAATTTTATTTTGCATTTTAATTGTAATTGTTTTGTTTAGTATTGTGAATGTGTTAGAAAATATTGTGTTTGTATAATGTTTAATTTTGTACTTATTTCAAAATTTCATTACCCAGCAAATTCTCTAATGATTTATAAGTATAGAAAGTTCCTAATGTTACAGACCAGGTGAAGTAGAAATTTTGAGAAAGACTGCAAAAATTTCAGAATAATGAAAATGCCTAAAATACTTAGGTATNACTTGAAAAAGGAAAAAGAAAGGATTGACAACAATCACTGAAAAGAAAAGAAAAATATTGATGAATTAAAAGCAATCCAAATGAAAAAGAGAAAAGAAAAGAAAGAAAGAAAATATGAAAGTGAGGAGAAGAGAAGCTTGAGGAGATGCCTAATCAAAAATTGGTTTCACTGGACATACCTAAAGGGAAAACCTAAATACATTCCTGAACTTATAGTTATATATTAGATCTTTTACTAGTAGTGTTCTCATGAAGTTCCTATCATTTGAATATTCTAAGTGACTTGATATTACAATGTATAGTCATTCTTGAAATGAATATAAGACTAGAACTCTTAAACTTGATGACTAGATAATCTTGTAGCTACATAGTTAATTTAATTACTTGAATTTTTTCTGAAAATCTCACTATGGTATTTACTTAAATCAAACTTATAGTATTTTTGAATCAAAACTTTACTACAATAGATCATATAACTTTTATATAGTACTAAAATTGCTTGAGGACAAGTAATAGTTAAGTTTGAGGGATTTTGACCAAAAGAAAATATGTTGAGATTTTCATACCAATTTTATACTATTTTTGATGATATTACACTTTAAAGAAATGTATTTTTGATGTTTTGCTGCATGTATGATGAATTATGGTGATTGGAGCAAAAAGATGTGAATTCGGAGCGAAAAGAACCAAAATGTGAAGAATTAAACTAGGGCGCCGAAGGCGAGATTTTCCCGAGACTTCAGACAAATAATTTAGAAGACTCGCCGATGGCGCCATCGAGGTCGTCTACGGCAAGATCGGCGGTTATTTCCAAAAGTGCATTGAATGTGGACGATTTTTGGAGGGATGCCTAGGCAAATCTTGGGAAAACTCTTCTACATCTTTAAAAGAAGATTTTGGCCGAAAATAGGGCAAGCGTTGGGAGAGTTTGGAGAGTGTGTAGAGTGTAGAGAGTTTACTTTAGGGTTAGATTGTGAGGAATTGTTCAAGAGATTGTAAGAGTGGAGGGAAAGTGAGAGATTTCTTTTTCCTTGTCGCTGGAAGAAGAATTTTGTGTGTTGTAAAGAAAGGAAGAATTCAGAGGAACTTCGAGGAGTTTGCTTGTGGAGGAATTAGAGATAAGTGGTATTTACTTATTTGAGATTTCTTCCCCCTTGCTACTTTGAAGAGGAATTCTGTGTGTTGTAAAGAAAGGAAGAGATTATTTCTTCCTCCTTGCTACTTCGAAGACGAATTCTGTGTGTTGTAAAGAAAGGAAGAGATTCACAATTGTAAGAGTGGAGGGAAAGTGAGAGATTTCTTCCTCTTTGCTACTTCGAAGAGGAATTCTGTGTGTTGTAAAGAAAGGAAGAGATTCAAAGAACTTCGAGGAGTGTTCTTGGGGAGAAATTTAGAGATAAGTTATTTACTTGTTATAGTTTGTATGACTTAGAGTTTGCTTGGGGAGAAATTAGAGATAAGTGTTATTTACTTGTTGTAGTTTGTATGACTTCACTTTTATAGTTTGCTTGGGGAGGAATTAGAGATAAGTGTTATTTACTTGTTGTAGTTTGTATGACTTTGTTTTTATATATAAATTCTGAGTTTGTTGTGTCTTTCTCATGAGTTCTGAGTAGTTTTCTCTGTCTTTCTGCTTATCTTGAGATTTGTGAAATGGTGATTTGAATTGGTTGAACCATGAAAATGTTAAGGAAATTGTGATGATCTTTTCACTTCAATCTTAATTTACTTTCAATATGGTCAATTGATTTTTTAAAATATGTTGAGTTTTTCAACCAAAGTGAAGATTACATCAAAGATTCAAAGAGGTCAAAGCCCTTGGAAGTTGGGTGCAAATAAATAGGAAAATAAAATTGGAGATTTTAGAGTGACAGTCTAAAATCCCCAATTTGGTCCTATCATTTGGGTGTTGAAGTGTAGATGTTAGCCCTCAGGCGAGGCGAACGTGGGAACTCCGAAGTGAGAGTCGGTATCCTCCCAGCCTAGCCGCAGATTCAGTAAACAAGCGTAGAATTAGTCAATGTTCTTTATGTCTGGACCAAAGGGTAAAAAATAGGTATGCTCCTATTTGACACAATACAATTTGAACGGATTCACTTTATCAATTCACTACAATTTTTTGACAATGAGAATGATGTTTTCTTATATATTAAACTCACATTAGAAACATTTATTAGTATAATTAGTTATTTAAGAGTTATTAAAATTACATATTTATTTCAATTGTCTATTAATGTAGTATAATTAGTTATTTAAGAGTTATTAAAATTACATATTTATTTCAATTGCTTATTAGTGATAGGTATAATTAGTTATTTAAGAGTTATTAAAATTACATATTTATTTCAATTGCCTATTAGTGACTCATAAGCGACAAGGAGAAGGATGCTTTCTTATATATTGAATATCACATTAAAAACCTTATCAGTATAATGTGAGTTATTTAATAAGTTATTAAAATTACTATTTATTTCAATTGTCTATTAGTGACAGATAAGCAATTTGAATTATATTGTTGTGATTAAGCATTGATTTTCTAAAATCTTAGTTCTTAGTTCTAATATTACTCTCTGTGGGATCGATATCTAGGACTAAATTAGAGCCCTATATTACTTGAGCGATACGTATACTTGCGTTGATAAGTGTGACTTTATCATTATTGAATATTTTATACAAACTGTTATTAAGTTTTTAGTGTCGTTGCTGAGAAATTAAATCTTCTAGCAGCAGTATTAAATACCTGTATTTTAAAGCATATATAAAGTCGTTGTCAATAAGTAATGCTATAGACTGCACCCTTTTCACGTAATTTTACTCTACCCAGTTTATGTCGTAATGTAAGAGATCGGTCTAAATATCGATCATTAATATTTACAACATAGTTTGAGTGTAAATTAAACATTAAATTTTGATAACATGGATTTACTTTTATAACACTTAAATAAGGCATCTTTTTTAGAATGTACAATTCTATCATCATAAAGCTAGATAGTTATATGGCTATCAATACCTTTACAAAAGCATGTCTTAATTAAAATATGAATTCCTCCAAAAAATATATGTTTATATTTTTTATGGTTCTTAATCCTTTATAAATCTTGTCATTTTATTTGTTAATTATATAGAGGTATTAATGTACTTCCTTCGACATTTAGTATATCAATTAGATGTTCTCCCTGATGAATACTATAATATATTTTTTCTAGAGAAAAATAAGCATATCAAAACAGTCTTTAGTTTCTAAAGATAATTTTCAATTTTGTATCTTATTGTAAGCCTTTTCAGATAATGTAATATGTATTTCATATTCATTAGAGATGTCACTATTTATATATGATTCAATGTTTTCATCCATTAATCAAAATATAAATATACGTCTATTTCATTATTAGAATAACTTATATTTATTAAATTTTTTTCAGTATCTAATAGTTCATAAATATTTTCGCTATCTATATCAGAAGAATTGAAAACTGACTCTAATTTATTTTCATTTATAATTGTTACAAACTTTACACGACTAACTTTAGTCCTTTG
The DNA here is from genome assembly GCA_002079205.1 of Phalaenopsis hybrid cultivar. Taxonomy (NCBI): domain Eukaryota; kingdom Viridiplantae; phylum Streptophyta; class Magnoliopsida; order Asparagales; family Orchidaceae; genus Phalaenopsis; species Phalaenopsis hybrid cultivar. Next base: position 120,504 of record JXCR01137669.1, on the reverse strand, counting down.
AGGACATTTATTTGCATAGTGTCCTTCCTGCTTACAAATCTAGCATTTACTAATTCTGATTTTTTTAGTATTTGTATTATTGTTGGTTTTATTATCCTTTTTTTCTAAAAGTTTTTTTATCAGGATTAAAATGTCTTTTTTCTATTTTCTTAAAAAAAATTCTTTTTAATTTTTTGCAGAGCAATTACAATTGTTATAAAAAGAGGAGCAACCTCATTACTGAGTAACTAAATCTGAATTTTCACAACATAATGATAGATTATATTGTTCATTTTCTTTATGTAAATCAAGATACTGACAAGCTACAGCTAACTTCTCTAAAGTGTATTGTATACAGCTTCTTAGAGTAATGTCATTTGGATGTAATTTTGTAAACTCTTGACTCTATAAAATATTATATGGTTCGTATAATTTATAGAAATACATATCCAAATATAACAATCAATCATCGGTTATGATATCATAGAAGATTTTTATAATCGCATCTATATTCATTTAAACAACAAATATTGCAAAATACTTAAGGTTGTTATCTTTCGTTTAGCAATATCTTATTGATATTTATGCTTTTCTGCTTCATTAGTAAATTTAGTTCTATATCCTAAGAATTCTTTTTTTATATAAAATCAATATAAATACTTGGCTAATTGTCAGTGCACTGATAGTTCTTTCACCTAAACAAGTATCTCTAATACTCTATTTTTTATTATCTTTCATTCCAAGAAATCATTTTTTTGCAATTATAGTAAGTGTATTTTCTAAAAATTCATAGATAGCTTCGCCTTTTAAATTATAATTATATATAGCTAATATATTTTCTATTACCAATTTATCGATTATTTCATTAATATTTTTGAAACAATCAATATTTAAAAAGATATTGTGTCCACGGATGGGTTCAGGTATGTCATTTTGGATTTTTTATCCTGATTGATTTGGTCTTGAAGTAGGGATATGTTTAATACTTGATGATAGGTATTGTGCATAAGAACTATTATTGTAACTTGTATTAGCTTCATTTGAATTAGATTGAATAGACATTCATATTGATTAATTGTTAGGCAGAGTTGGAATATCGATTGAAAGATAATTAACAGAAGTATTGATGAATTGGTATTTTATTAGAGCATTCATTTTCAGTTGGAGGATTCTTCGATCGAAATGATTACATTAATTTTGATAGCTACTTATATATTTCCTTATGAACGATGCTTAGTTTGATTCATCTAGCCAAGATTGTCTAGTTGAGAGGAAAATCTTTCTATGTTGCAGCATTCAACAAGAATTGTTGAATCACTATATTACTATTTAGATTTTGTTGGTTCTGAATTAGTCTCAAGTCTAATTCATGTATGTTAGAAGTGTTTTTTGTGTTGGCTAATTTTTTATATCTGGATTGGATTATGTTTTTAAAGAATTTATTTTTTCTAATTGACTTTGGTTTAACTTCATAAATTAGCGAGTTGGTCGTTAGTTATAGTTTCTGTATATAATCCTAATTGAAATTGTTGTTTTAAGATCATATAACTAGTAATAATACATTCATTAGAATTTCCCAAGGGAGATTTCACATGAAAAATTTGCTCTTTTAAAAAAGCTTCTAATTTTTTATTTTTTATATTTATTTGTAATAATTCACAAATTTTGTTAAATTCTTGTTCTAAATAGAATTTATTCAACATCAAATTTATCAAATATATCTGCACTAAATTCATCTAAAAGTAGATGTATTTTTAATTCTTTTTCTTCCTTCAATTAAAATTCATAAGAAGAACAAAAAGATCTACAAGATCATGAAAGTGTGCAGAAGCAATTTATATGTTTTGGAAATTCATATGTATTAGTTTGTTGATCGTGAGGCTCTCATACCATTTTTTTGCATTTAATGCCTCAGATTTTTTATTAGATAATTTTATTTTTTTTCTATTCGTTCTTCTATATTTCTAATATTTGTTTTTAGATTTTTTGTTTCTAAATCTAATATTTTTATATTATCTTCCATTTTTAACATTTTTTTCTGTTCTGCCTTCTATATATTATTAAATACTAGAGTCCATCATGCTTCATACTAAGAGTATATCCTAATACTATCTTATGTTGTCTATTTTAGGGTTTGACTTCAACATCTCTGGTTCATATTATATTATTTTTTTGTGTTTTTCAAGAGAAAATATGGGCTCGACAAATGATCAATCTCAGATCATCAACAGACCACAGCCCAATATAATTACTTCAGATATGCGAAGTACAATTTTAGCTTGTTTCTTTCATTAAGCGTGGCTACAAGAAGTAGAAACAAAATAACATAATTCTATTATAAACAAACAATAAGAATAAAACATGATAACATTACATATTTTATAACATATTTACAGACATTCGAGCGAGGAGATTTTATTTAGCAGCTATAGCTAGCACATATATTTTGTTTAAAAATGGAGGAAGAAAGAAAAAGAAGAAGAGAAGTTGCAAATTTTCGCTTCACCTCTAGCTTCAAAGAATAAAAGCTTATATAGGTCGTGAAAAACCCCGCAGTCGTCATGGCTGTCGATAACTTTAATAAGTCGCGTATGCATATATGACTAATAATTCAGTTGGTAGAGAATAAAGTCGGCGATTACTGAATCGGTGGAGAGTTATTGTCGTGCAATTAGATTCCTTTTTTATAAGTGTTTGACAACCATGTAGAATGTTTTCACAGCATCAACAATTGGTTTTGGTAATTTTTTTAGAAAATTTTCATTTTCTAAAAAAATCATGTGTGTTAAGCCGCATTTATACAATTCAGACATAAGTTTAGAATTTGTATTTCCATATATATAAACGACTTGGAATTTTTTAGTCATATGAAAATAAATCTGAGAATTAATTTTTTCCTCATATAGGGATGATTATTGTCACACATCAGTTATTTTTGTAATACTCTTTGCAGAGTTAACTGATATATTTTGCAAAACATTGGCATAAGGTCTTTTATTTAAAGATGTGGGTACTTCTTTTGTAATTTTGAAATTTATAAAATCTCATAATTCAGCAATTAAAGAGGTGGACATCTCTTTTGTAATTGAAGAAGCGGATGCCTCTTTTGTAATTCTGAGATTTACAAAATCTCGTATCTTTCATAAATCAATAAATGATGGCAATTCGTATTCATGGATTTCTCCACTTAGATAATTCATTACTTTTATTAATTCCTTTAGAATGTTATTGTCGTTGACAATTTCACATTCTAATTTGTATATTTATAATTTAAGTATTTCAAAATAATTGTTCAAGTCTGCGAGAGAATTGTCGGCGGCTTCACCGGCTATGTCGTATATTTCCATACTTTCAATATATGTATTTACTTACTGCATAATTCATGTGTCAAAATGTCAGCAAGAGCATTTTTGCTTCCCTCTATATTAAAAGTATGTGTAGAAAATCAGCTTTTCCATCGTATTAATCCTTTATTAGGTAAAGAATGCATGATTTTGCCTTCTATAAATAAAATAACTATTTTATTATCTGTTCTAATTAAAATTTTTTCATTTAAAAATATCTCAAACTTTTTATTTTTTTTATTGTTAATAATTTTTTTTCATTAATATGATAATTCTAATTTGTTATTGTATACGTACCTGAGCTATATCTACACAAAATCTCAATAGAATTCGTCGGGTTTTTAAGATGGCTCCCCAAGCAAATTCAGAGCTGTCAGTTTCTAATTAAATAATTATCAGGGACAAATAAATGTAATTTTGGAGGATTTTTACATAAATCTTTAATCTGTTGTAAAATTTTTTTGTCGTTTTCATCATAAGACCAAGCTATATTTTTTTGTTACTTTTTTGTAACGAGGCTCGTAACTCAGTGAGATTTTTTATAAATGCATCAGCGTAATTAATACATCCTAAAAAACGTAAATCTCTTTTATTAGTAATTTATTTAAAAGAATCCATTTTTGTTAAAACATGCTCTTGTAATTGGACTGTGCCTTTATCTAAAATGAGTCCTAAAAATTTAATAGTATTGATTACAAAGGCAGTTTTCTTTTTACTCGAAGTTATTCCATGTTTTTTATGTTTTTTTGTGAAAATAAAGCTAAATATATTAAGTGTTGCGTAATAGTTTGGCTGAATATTAAAATATCTACATAAATAAGACAAAAATGGGATAATTCAGCAAAGATAGTATAAATACGTCTTTGAAATATTTGTGGGGCGTTTTTTAATCCGAAAGAAATAACGTTTCATTGATAGTGACATTGAGGAGTACTGAAGACGATAAATTCTCTACTATTTAAATGCATAATAATTTGCTAAAAGCCTGATTTATAATCTAATTTAGAGAACCATTTAGTCATCTTAATATCATTTATTAATACTTCTTTATTTGGTAGGAAATAATTAGCAAATTTTGTATTACCATTAAATTTTTTATAGTTAATTACCATCTTCGCTATTTCCAGCATGATTTATTCTTAAAAAAATGAGACTACTATGTGGACTCTTACTTGCCTTAATTAATTTCAGATTTAATAATTCTTGAATTTGAGTCTGAATTTTTTTTTATCTTCAGAAGTATATTTCATAAGGTGCATTCTAATGATAAGAAAATGATTAATTGGTTCAATAATTGCGACGAGCTCATCTTGAGACTAGAATTGTAAAGGATTTCCTGAAAATGAAGGGTTAAATAGAGAGAATGCAAAAGCGCGAAGTTCAGTAAGTTTAGAATTTTCAGGGGAAATTATTGTATATATTATGAGTGAAGATTAAATAGATGAGAAAAAGTAGTTCTTATGATTTGATCTAGAGTAGAATCACCACGTTAACTGAGAAAAGTGTGTGCAGTGGAATGGAAGACATGTGTACATAGAATTGGACATGGAAGTGAGATATTGGTGGGTGTAACCAAGGTGATTGTTGTTGAAAATTAAGTAAATGAGAGAAAAGTTTTAAAGAATTTTTTCCTAATATTAATTCAGGGTCGTTATTAGTCAGACACCATAATTTTGGAATTTTAATAAAAGCAGGTTGAATAAGAATTAATTGATCAGTCTAATATTCATTGATAGTTCGGAGACCATTTAAGGTTTCAAGTAGTAGTGGTTCGGTATGTATAGGGGGATATGGTGTGGAAGCAGGATATCACTATCAGTATCACATAGCGCATGTATAGGAATAAGTTCATATATAAGACTATATAGTTCTACCGTGATATAGCTATGAAAGACGGCCATTTCATTATAGAGTATTATTATCTATATGAACAAAATCATGTGCAAATGTAATAATATGTTATTGGAGAAAATTCATGCCTACTAAAATATAATTAGAATTTTTATCTATGCTGATTATTTACTTATAGAAACTGACAGCTCTGAATTAGCATGAGAGCCATATTAAAAGCTCGACAAAATTCTACCAAGCTTTTGTGCAAATATAGCTCAAATATGTATACAACAAAATAGTAGAAATATCATATCAATGAAAGGGAATTATTAGCATCAAAAAGCAATTAAAAATCTTGATATCTTTTTAAATTAAACATTTTCAATTGGAATAGATAATAAAACAGCTATTTCATTTACAAAAAAAAATTCGTAGATCATTTACCTAATAGGAGATTAATATGATGACAAAGTTGGTTGATATAGAATATATTGAGGGAAATAAAAATACTCTTGTTGACATTTTGACAAGTAAATTATGCCAAATATAAATATAGATATTGAAAATATGAAAATATACGACATAGCTGGTGAAGCCGACGACAAGTCTCTCCCAAACTTGAACAGTAATTTAGAAGTACTTGAATTACAAATATGAAAATTATAATATGAAATTGTCTACAACAATAACATTTTAAAGGAATTAATAGAAGTAAATAATTATCTGAGTGGAGAAATCCATGAAGACGAATTATCCTCAATTATTGAATTACGAAAAATATGAAATTTTGCAAATCTGATAATTACAAAAGAAGCATCTGCTTCTTTAATTACAAAAGAGGCATCCACCTCCTCAATTACTCAATTATGAAATTTTACAAATCTCAAAATTATAAAAGTACCCACTTCACATAAAATACCTTCTTATGCCAAGGTTGTGCAAAATACATCAATTATGGCAACAATTATCTTTATATGATGAAAGAATTAATGCTCAGATTTATCATCAAACGGCTGAAAAATCACAAATTCTCTATATGTATGGAAATACAGATTTCAAACTTATCTCGGAATTATATAAATACTGCTTAGTACGCATGATATATTTAGAATATGAAAATCTTCTAAAAGAATTATCAAAACTAGTTATTGATGTCTTGGAAACATTCCACATGACCAACCATTGGATTATATATATGAAATTATATCAAACTTATCCCCAACCATGAGAATGAATTATCTCATTTATACAGCTCTTAATTAGCAACGAACCTTATACTCTTAAACATAAACCAACTAAAATATTATCTCAGTGATCTAAATTAGATGATTTATACCAAATATGGAATGAAACTAAAAAGCTAGATCCAAGTAATATTTGGGTCTATCATTGCTCGGAATACTTATTCATACATCGTCATTACAAGCAGCCGACACGCAAGCTACATGAAGTCTTGCAGAAATAATGTTACAGCTTGCAAAGAAGTAAAAGAATTATTTTGCCAAAAATTACAAAAAAAAAAAAAACATAAATGTATGTATTGTCAGAAGCGGGATACTCTATAGGGAGTAGGAGAGAAGCTTGAAGCCAGAAATAGTTAGATATAAAGAAAACAGTTGTAAAGTGAAATAATTATCTAAAAAGAATATTTCGTACAAGAACTTACTCTCCACCAGCTTGTAAAGCAGAACAATTATAAAAAATGAATATAATCATACCGCAATAACTCTCCACTGACTCAATTATTGTCGACTTCATTCTCTACCAACTGAATTAATGGTATGCAGAAGCGAATTATTGAAGATATCGTCAGTCATGACGACTACAGAGTATTTCACGGCCTATAAAAAGTTCTATTTTCCGAAGCTAGAGCCAGAGCGAAAATTAGCATCTTCTCTTCTTATTTTATTCTTCTTCTTTCTTCGCCCTCCTCTTGCAATCAAAAAATATATGCTAGTCATAGCGACTAAATAAAATCTTCTCTTTCAGATGTCTGTAAGTATGTTATAAAGTATGTAACATTATGTTTTACTCTTATTGTTTGCTTATAATAATATTATGTTATTTTGTTTCTATCACTTCTAGCTACGCTTAGTGTAAGAAACGAATTAAAGTTAAGATTTGCATCTCTATAGTAATTATATAAGGTTGTAGTTTGTTGATGATCTTAAATTGATCATTTGTCGAACACTTATTTTCTCTAGAAAGTCATGGACAATAATATAATATGAACCGGAATGTTGAGGTAAATCTTAGAATAGGCAGAAACAACGTAAGATAATATTAGGATAAGCTCTCAATAAGAAGCGTGATGGACCCGAGCATTTTATAATATACAGAAGACAGGAGAATGAGAAAATTTTGTTACAAATGAAAGATAATATAAAAATATTAAATTTAGGGATGAAAATTCAAAAAATAAATATTCTAAATATATAAGACCGGATAGAAAAAATAAAATTATGTAATAAAAAATCTGAGACATCGAAGACACAAAAAATGGTATCAAAGTCTGATGATCAACATACCAAAACATAAGAATGTCCAAAACATATTAAATATTTTTGCACAACTTCATGGTCTTATAGATCTTTTTGTTTCTCTTATAAATTTCAATTAAAAGAAGAAAAAAAATTAAAAAGACATCTACTTTTTGATGAACTTAGTGCATCTATAATTAATAAATTTTATGTTGAATAAATTCTATCTAGAATATGAATTTAACAAAATTTATTACAAATAAATATAAATAATAAACAATTAGAAGTCTTTTCAAAAGAGCAAATTTTTTATATCAAATCTCCCTTAGGAAATTCTAATGAAAGGATTATTATTAGTTATATGACCCTAAAACAATAATTTAAATTAGGATTATATCCAGAAACTATACTTAACGACCAACTCGTTAATTTATGGAGTTAAACCAAAGTCAATTAGAAAAAATTAAACTCTTTAAAAACATAATCCAATCCAGATATAAAAAATTAGCCCATACATAAATCACTTGTAATGTATATGAATTGGGCTTAAGACTAATTCAGATCCAACAAATTCTAAATAGTAATATAGCTATCACAGCTACTCTTGTTGAATATTGCAACGTAGAAAGATTTTCCTCTCAACAAAACATTTTTGGTTGGATGAATCAAACTAAGCATAGTTCACAATGAAATAATACAAGGAGCTATGAGAATTAATGAAATCATTTCAGTCGGGGAACTTTCTCCAACTGAAAATGAAATAAAAGATTTATATAATGATCTAACTGAACACCAATTCAGGAATACTTCTTTTAATTATCCTTCAATCGATACTCCAACTCCGCCTAACAATCAATCAATATAAATGTCTATTCAATCTAATTCTAATAAAGCTAGTATAAGTCACAATACTAATTCTTATGCACATTGTCTACCACCAAGTATCAAACGTATTCCTATTCCAGGACC
>JXCR01137669.1:86404-100315 GCA_002079205.1 Phalaenopsis hybrid cultivar | reverse complement strand
CTCAATTTAAATTCCAACAAAGCTAGGATAATTCATAATCCCAAAAAAAATTGTCAATGAGCTGGCCTGTCTCAAATTACACCGCAGGCAAATTACACCACCATTTTCATTTCTTTGGCTCAACACCATATACTCATTTGTTAATTGCATCGCATCGGCGGGACATAGCCAAAGTCCTACAAATTGTAACATGAGAAGGCCGCATATGCCAAAAGTATAAAGTGAGAAAATGTTGAGTCATAGAATATATAATAGGGCAATAAATAAAATACAAATGCAGCCTAACATAATGCAGCCCAAAATATCTACTGCAAATGCAGCCGAAAATATCTTTACTTCAGCAAGTAAAAAAAAAAACTTTTGTGCATACTGCAACAATTTTAGCATGCAAGTGTGCAGGGAAGTGTTTGGAATTTTTGCAAATCAATTTTGCTACCCAACATGCACTTCATATCAATTTTCTTTTATGCAATAAGTGAACTAGAAATANACCAAATTATTACCCATACCACCGGTTGCTTGGGCACACCATAGAAAAATGCTTTGTCTTTAAAGACTAGCTAGAGTGGAACCTTAAAGAAGAGAACATAACAATCCCGAAAGAATATTTAAAAGAACCTGAAAAAGGTTTCATAAATATGATTTCGGTCGAGCCAATCTCCCCAATCAATCCGTATACAGGAATAGATGAATGGAATACAACTTGGGATGAATTCAAGAGGGTCCTCAATCAAATACAGGATCCATCAAAACAATCTTCTGTATATACCAGAGAAGAAGGATGGAATGAGGTCTGGAGCAGATCATCCAACAAAATTTTGAACAGAATTCAGTCTGCATCAAAACAAGCCTCCATTCAGAGTCCACAGCATACCAAGCCTGAGATGAAGGTTTTGTCAAGAAATCCGTCATTGTCAATGACAAAGAATAAGAATAAAAGCATTACTAGAAAGATTGATAACACGGGGGGTAGGATAGGGGACGCCTCTACCAGATTAGTTGCCTTAGATTTTGGGAAGAAAATCCTCAAACCCTTGCCTTTGTATGATTATCTTTTTGTCCCTCCAGAGTCTTATGAATATAATAATTGTGATTTTAGCTACGTTTTAACTATTTCTAGTGATAAATTAACTGATTATGATCAATCTAGCTTTGATCTCAATCCCCAAAATGATCCTCAAATCGTACTCGATTCTGATGAACTTGTTGTCAGGTTCAAACAAGACATCAATGATACTGTTTACAACAACACTGATAATGAGGAGCCAATTCTCAAGCATCGGTACACTGCTTACCATCAACTTAGATCTTTTCGACAAAGAGGAAGAGACACTGGAAGATTCAACAATGATATCTCAAGAAAAAGAAATCACAAAAGTTAACTTGAGGAGCGGAAAAGTGTTACCACCAAGAACAGCTCCAACAGACAAAGGAAAGCAAATAATGACTCAAGAGGAGATATCCCCACCTCCACGAGTGCAAGAACCACATGATCAAGACAAAATCAATGGAACATACAAAGTAGACTATAACGTGCTAGCTCATCTTAGGAAATTGCCATCCCGATTAAGCATCTTCGACGCTCTGATCCTATCAAAAGAGATGAGAGAGTCTCTGGTTACAGCTTTACTTGACCCAGAGATTTGCTTAGCTCAGTTGGCCAGAACATCCTCAAATGAAGTTTGTTTGTTGAAAGAACAGTCTGGAGTAACCTTCACAGATGAAAACTTGTCGCTCGATACCGCCGACCACAATAGTCCACTCTACATCTCCGTCAACATTGACAGATTTGTGTTGTCCAGAGTTCTAGTAGATCCTGGAGCATCTCTTAACTTGATGAGCCTACGAATATTGGACTACTTAGATATTGAAGCTCAAGATCTTATGGCTAATAAAATGATGTTAAGAGGATTCAACCAAAAGGAAGAAAGAGCCCTTCGATCAATTACATTACTTATGAAGGTTGGAGAAATCGTGATAACTGCTAAATTTCATATCATCGACACCGAGACCTCTTTTAACGCTCTGCTGGGTCAACCATGGATTCATGAACACAATATGGTTCCATCATCTCTACACCAGTGTATCAAATACTGCAAAGATGGTCAAGAAAATTGCATCAAAGAAGACCTACAACCATTTTCAGTACATGAAGTTGGTATCCATAAAGATGTTGCCTACTACGCGCCTCGAAAGAGGACTGTCTTCTCTCGTGAATTTATCATAACCAAAGATGAGGATTCAGAAGAATTACAAAGAGGAGGCCATTCAACTCTGCTTCAACGATCTTCAACCACTCTCTTACAATAATTTAGTGAAAGTTCTTTTAGTTCGCGCACCCGAGATTGAGGCCGGAGATGTGGACAAGGAAGGATCAATTTAATTATTGAATAAGCTAGGCCAACCATCAACGTTGGTAATGAAGTCAATTCTGAAGATGACATAATGATGAAAAGATGGAAGAGACCTAAGTTTGAGATATCCCTAGAAGATACGAAGAAAAATGAATATGAAACAATGTATGATCGGATAAACCACTATGTGAATGCAATGAACCTTTTTCCAATTCTCCCTTAAGAGGTTGAGAGTTTAGAGGTCAGCGAAGTTCGTAGTGTTGGTACAAAACCGATCAAATTTTATCGTGCTTCTACCTCTACTGATCTTGGAAAACATGTAAATTTGGATGATGATCCTAATGAGTTAATGGAATTGCCTTTTGGTTACTTCTCGCCTTGTGTTCAAAAGTTAATTCAACAAGGACACTTACCAATACAAATGAAAAAAGATAAAATTCAACTTTTTAAAAAATTATGGAATGGTAAAAGTCAAACTCTAAATTCAAAAGAGGGTCTCAAATTTGGTACAGTCGGGTCAGTCGATGGTTCTGAATTTTGTATGATCGTTATTTGTGAGTCAGAAGAGGATTGCCTCGATATAGAGGATGACTCTAATGATCAAGTAATAGAAGATGCTCCCTTAGAATTTGAGGAAGAAATTAAATCTACCGTTGATGAATTGAAAGAGATTAACCTTAGGACTGAAAAACAACCCCGACCTACATTTATAAGTTCTCTACTCAATGACGAAGAATCTGCAGAATTGATCAAACTATTAGCAAAATTCAAAGATTGCTTTGCATGGAGCAACGATGAAATCCCAGGAATGTCAGCAGAAGTTGCAATCCATAAACTCAGCGTGGACAAGAATATAACCCCCGTTAAAAAAGCTCCCATTAGAATGCACCTCTAAATAGAGCAACAAGTCATCGCCAAGGTGAAAAAACTAATATATGCCAACTTGGTAAAAGAAGAGCAGTACCCTACATGGTTGGCTAACATTGTACCAATTAAGAAGAAAAATGGACAAATCTGTGCTTGTGTCGAATTCAGAGATTTAAACAAGGCATGTCCAAAAGACGAATTTTCACTACCTATATCAGAGATGATGGTGGATATCGCTTCAACACATGAAATTTTCTCCTTCATGGATGGATCGTCGGGATACAACCAAATCAAGATGTCTCCCAAGGAAGCAACACTTACAACATTCAGAACACCGATTGGAATTTTCTGCTACACAGTGATGTCGTTTGGCCTAAAGAACAACGGAGCAACATATCAGCACACAATGACAAAGATTTTTTACTACCTCATTCACAACCAAGTAGAATGCTACCTGGATGATTTGGTTATCAAAAGTAAATAAAAGATAGACCATTTGTATGATTTGAGGATAGTGTTTGAATGGTTATGACGATATGACCCTAAAATGAATCCCTTAAAGTGCGCCTTTAATATTACATCCTGGAAATTTTTGCGATTCATTTTCCGTCATCGGGGAATAGAGATCGACTTGGATAAAATTAAAGCTATCTTGGAAATGCCTCCTCCTAAAACTTTGAAGAAACTACGTTTCTTCCAGGGGAAGTTGGCCTATCTGAGATGCTTTATTTCTAATCTCTCAGGTAGGTGTCAGCCTTTCTCAACATTAATTAAAAAGAACGTCAAATTCATTTGGGAAGAGAAATGCAAGCAGGCTTTTGAGGACGTTAAACAATATTTAATGACACCTCCTATCTTGGTAGCCCCTATCCCAGGTAAACTGTTGATACGTTATACCGCGGCTTCTTGGAGCCCTCTTAGCATAAGTCAATGATGAGGGTAAAGAAAATGCACCCTACTACTTGAGTTATCGCCTAATACCGATGGAGATAAGGTATCCACCAATTGAGAAGCATTGTCTGACATTGATTTTTGCCGCCCAAAAGCTTAGACATTACATGTTTTCTCATTTGATTACCCTAATCTCGAAAGTTCATTCATTGCAACGTCTGATGACCCGACCAACACTTTCTGAATGTCTAGCAAGATGGTTGATGATCATATTGCAATTTAATATAACTTTTGTTCCCCTCCATGCTATCAAGGGACAGATACTAGCAAACTTTCTCACTGCACACCCACTGCCAGCTGGGTCCTCTCTCAACGACGAGTTACCATACCAGAAAATACAACAAATGGAATTATCCAGTGTTCAACGCTAGGAAATGTACTATGATGGCACTTGGTCAACCAAAAAAGATAAAGGATCAGACATAGTTATACAAGGCAAAGCAGGGATCAGTTTGATCTTTATCACGCCAGATAAGGGTATGTTGAGGTTCTCATACATCCTGACAAAGCTGTGCACCAACAATGAAGTAGAATATGAAGCTTTAAGCACCAGATTGGGAATGAAAATCTCAATGAATATAATAAACATTGCCATCTATGGCAACCCCTAACTCGTCATCTAGCAAGTCATCGGACAATAAAGAATTTTCAAACCAAGATTAGCAGAATACCATCAGTACAAGATTAACAGACTTTCTACCGGATTTCTAGGGGAGATAATGACCATGCCGACACTCTAGCAAAACTTGCTAAGGAAATGGAATGTCGCCTGGATGATTCCATTGAAATCATAATGCAAGGAAGACGAATCTTTTCTCAGATCGACCTTGAAACTCTACACAAACTCGGAAAAGAAGAAGCAATAAATATATTTGGATTCTCCATTTGATTAGGCTTAATTTAACAGCATGATTACCATATCGATTATGTTTCTTAGACGAGTCCATAGGATCAAACCCAAAGTGATTTGGTTGAGTCTAGGTTGAGATCTTAGAGTTTTATTGTGGACGGTCATGGGATCACTTTATCGGGGACAATGACGGGGAGCTGTCCGCGGAGGAGATCGAGTCGGACAGCGTTTCCTTACATGAACCACGGGCAGAGTTAGCGGCTATAAGGATGGTGGCGTCTAACCAGAGCGCACCATGCATCCTTTCAGAGCTGCCTAAGATACAGTCAGCGCCATGCGTTTAAATAGATAAATAGGTAATTTAAAAAATCAGAAAAATGATCCCTAGCTTTAAAAATTCATATCTTGGTGTAGAAAAATCATAAAAATAAAATAAAAATACTCTCTTGCTCAGTGAACAAAGGAGAACATTGTGGAAATAATTTGGAGTCCATTTGATGCACATTTTATTTTTAATTAATTAAACACTGATTTGGATGTTTTGATTCTCCATGCATGTAGTAATATCACCATGACTTGAAATTTTGTCATGTTGTTACCCCTGTCTTAGGGAACATTCCCTAATTTTTCCAAAGTGAGAGGAGGTCATTAGAGAAACAATCATATTTTTCAAGTTTATATGCATTGTTTGCTTAAAATAATCATGGGAATTAGCATGTTGATTAGAAAAATCCAAGAAAAATTTGGAAGGTTTATGATGTTTAGAGAGCCCATGAAAAAATTGCAGATGAGCCAAGTCATTTAAAATACACCTAATCTTTACAAACCATAAATCAATAAGATAATTAATTTTTAAAAATACAAAGAATAAAATGACTTGATTTTTTATCTCCACTATTGTTTAGGATCCAGAGAACTCACCATAAAAATTTCAAAGCATTTGAGTTCATTTGGAAAATTAAGTTGATTTTTAAAGATAAATAACATTTTAGAACTTAAAATAATTTTTTTTTAAATCAAAAAACAATTCAAAAATTTACAAAAACTTGTTTGTTGAGCTCTCTGTGATTAGGAGTATTTTCTAAAAATATAATAGAGTTAAAAAAAAATTAATTTTTAGCCTATTTTTAAATTTTTAAATAATTAAAAATCACAAATTATAAAATTCATGAAAATATTCTAAATTGCTTCCTAAGTACTTAGGAACAATTAAGAGATTTTTCTTGATTTTCTAAATAAAGATAGTTAATCTTAAAGCTTAAAAAAATAATTTTTAAAGGCTAAAAATTGATTTTCCCTAAAAATAATTCAAATAAATCAAATAAAACTTAGAAAAAATATAAATTTTCTCCTTAGGGTTTTCTGACCTCAGGAAGATTTTTTTAAAATACAAAACTTACTTTTCCCCATTTTAAATATTTTATATTTAATAAATACCCCAAAATTTAAAATAATTATTAAAATTCATATAAAATTCAAAAAATCAAAATTTGGTCCACCTTCTTCTCCAGTGTAGGTCTATCACCAATAAAAATTTCAAGGGATTAGGATTTATCTTGGTGAAGTTAGGAATTTTCTTTGAAAAATCTTAAAAATTTCAAGGGATTATAATTTACTTTGGTCAAGTTAGGAATTTTCTTTGAAAAATACTTGCATAAAAATAATTATATAAATTAAATTAAATTTTGAAAAATCACATTTTCTCCTCTGATGTATTAATTGACCAATGAATGAGGTGGGATGAAAATTTCAAAGTCATTTGGATTAAATTTGATGAACTATGAAGTGTTAGAGTCGTAGGGGGCAAATGTGTAATTTCAAAAATTTAGCCTTACTTAACATTTAGGCTTAATTCAAGGAGAGAAATGGGCAACCTCTGATCTTAATTTGGATGTTTGAAACATAAGGGATCAATTTGTAGAAACAAGCCTCACTTTTTTAATTAAATAAAAATGTTAATAAATTTCTGAATTATTAAAATTTGGAAGTTTATTAAAATAAAATGACCCTAGGACTTAGGGGTATGACCTTTGAAGGCAATAATTAATCAATTTAATACCCCTATTTTATTTTCAAATTAAATTCAAATAATGAATTATGACCACCTGCTTAACCTTTTCAAAACTAATTAAGACACTCACCTAGGTTTTAAGGGCTTAGTAGTGACTTAAGCTAAGTGAAGTTTCATTTAAATAAGGATTAGAAAAATAAATATCATTGAAAATTAGAACATCTTTCAAACACTACAAGCCCAATTAGCACCAAATTTTCGCTAAGTGTTCCAACAACACTAACTTGCCTCTTTAAGGGTCTTCACTCATATAAATCTTAAAATGAATTACGAGTGATAATTACCCTATTCTTAGGGATAATTGATACATCAATGCTCATTGAGCATTAAGGTGTTTACAGGATGAATTATTAAGCAACATAATAAGTTTAAAATAACTCGGGATTTTCCACCTAGCAGCAATAGGGTAGCACGGACCTGCTTCTTTCTCTAGATCTATTGGATACCTCGGAGATATACTAAACTTAATATTTTTTTCTTGACAAATATCATCCTTGATCAAATTAATAAGGACCCACCAAGATATGACCTAGAGTTAGGTAGGTCGCCAAAATTTTACTTTTTTATAAATTGCCATAACATGCATTTTGAGTTTCAGGTGGTGGAACGAGAAGAGTCACTAGGGACGCTTTTTATTGTTTACAGTGCTTTCTTTTCTGTACTTTTATATCTGCAAATTTGCATGCTGAACAACGACGCCACCCTGCATGAAAACTAAAACTGCTAGGATAGCCACAAAACCAAAACCAAACTAAAACTAAAATCAACCAAGATAAAATTCACCGCCACAACATTCAAAATATAAAATAACTCAAAATTTAATCACAAACATCACACAAAACTACAATTACAACTAAATTAAGATGTCTCTATCGAATGATCGGGAATCCCTCAGAGGAGGTAACCTACGGTTGCTAACGAGGCTTCCCACGGTCTAAATAAAATTATGGAACTCATTAAGTTGAGTTTAGTAAGTTCATTTGGACTAAGTGAATCCAATAGAAAATAGTGGTGTAGAAACGAGGGAATCGTAGGATCCTAACCGGTGCCGCTCTAATCAACTTTAACATGTCCCCATAAAATTTAAGGAACTACTGCCATAGGGCAACCTGATTTAAGATTATAACTTGAGACAATAGAAAACTCAAACTCATCACGGCAAGGAGCTTGGAGCTAGCATGGCGGCCAACACGACCATCTTTAACAGCAAAACCTGTCTTCCTCAGCTAAACTGATCTTCCTTACTTAGAAATAAACAACAAAGCCATAGGGCTTCAAGGTTGCTTGCTTATGTAATGTAAATTTTCACCTTATCTTTAGGCCTTCGTATAACCCTGCTATACAATATAAGCCTTAACTCGTCTTAGGATTCTGAGGTTGTCGTCCGTCACAACCTATACCCTCACATCTTCCAGGCTATTTGACTGATAGTTTGACATGAATGTAAGCCCTAACTAATAAAATTGGCAGGATGAAACACCTAAATATTTCTCCTCAAAATGGAAACAAAATATTAGGATAGCTTGGGAAGTCACCGAAATTCTCCTTTGGATACATGACATCCCCTAGTTCTTCCTCCTTTAGACTCTACAACAAAATGTTCCTAAGTTAAACCAATCCCCTTTCACACCTCTACGTCCGATCTCATTTAAAAGTCCTTCCTTCATTGAACCAATCCCCTTTCACACCTCTACGTCCGATCTCATTGAAAAGTCCTACCCTTTGAAATTTTTATTCTACAATAAAAATGTTCCAAATTTGAACTAGTCCCCTTTCACACATCTACGTCCGATTTCGTTGAAGAGTCCTACCCTTTGAAATTCTCTTTCACACCTCTACATCTGATCTCATTGAAAAGTCCTCCCCTTTGAAACTCCTTGAAGATAATATTCACACCTCTACGTCTGATTTCGTTAAAGAGTCCTACCCTTTGAAATTCCTTGAAGATAATCTTTCTGATTTTTATCGAGAGTCTTCTTAGGTGACTTTGGTCATTTAAGATGTAATTAACTATAGGGTCTTGCCCTTATAGGAAGCATGTCCGAAACCAACTTAATATAAACCCTATTTAATTATTTATATTAAATAGGGGAACTTTTTGGCAAATACAAAGGTTTTACAGACCCAACGGATGCCATATTTTCTTTAGTTTATTTGATCGAGCCTCATCATCAAGTCTTGTGTTTATCCTTCAGGATAGATACAAGATTTGAGGTACAACGCTCTTTCATTTAATCTATGAAAAATATGGGGTCAGTTTGATTTCATATTTTTCTAAAACTAAATATATATTTAAATTAAAACATCCTTCCGAAGGGGCGACTGGATTTCGATTCTGGTGACCGATAGCTTCTTACAGGCAACTCCTCCAACCAAAAATAGTGTCGACAATCTTTTTTTCTTTTGTTTTCTTTTTCTTTTCAGGATCATTTTCAATCCTTTTTCTTTTCTTTTCTTTTTCTTTCCAAGATAATTTTCAATTTTTTTTCTTTTATTTTCTTTTTCTTTTCAATGTGAGGATTACTACATCTGGATAGCCTTTAATGATTTTGAACTCACTATCCTCCTCTTAAAGTTAAAAACTTTTCATATTCCTTCACTTAACAAATTTGTATTAGTTTAGAAATTTCCTAAAGTTTAATTCTTTTCTTTTTATTTGAATCTCTAAGATTTTTAATACTTCAAAAATACAAATTTTCTTACTTAAAATAGAAAAACAGTCTTATTCTCTTATATCAATTATCTTAATCTCTAAAATTACCCTTAATTATTAAAAAAATTTACTTAAGCTTACTATATATTTAGAAACATAAATGTAGTTATCTAATGTTATCCTCTAATACCAAATATCATGTTAAATTTAAAGTTTTTGAAAATATAGCTAAGTGAAGACAAATAAAATTAAGTTTATTTCTTTTTTAAAAAATTTTTCTTTCCCCCCACACTTAAATTTTTAAAAGATTTAGCATGAAGAACTGAAAAAATAAACGGTGAAAGAAAACATTAAATACATAAAGAAGAGACTTACCTATTGAAGGTTTTGATTTTTGAAACTTAACTCTGAAATATTGCAGGTGCTAATATGAAAAGCTATAAGACTTAAAACATTAAATTTCACTAAACACATATAAAACATGCGGATAAAGAGTTAATTACAAAACATTTAACAAAATACTAAAACTAACATCATAACTAAATTGAATTTTATATAACAAAAAATTTTACAATTCTACAGTTCACAACTTAATATCTAAAATAAATTAGAGTCTCACAATCTAACAACAAACAGTCTCAACAATATAACAAAAAAAAATACAAAATTAACAAAGTACAATCAAACATAAACTAAAGGAAAGATCAAACTACAAATCACCAATCAGTGTCTTCTTCTTCTTTTTCTTCCACATTCAAATTCAGCTGCTGATATGGAGTAAAGACAGAGTTAGTAGAAAACTAAACTGAATGATCACCCTTCATATATCTGTCCATCGCGTGAGCATTTCTGGCCTCCATGTTTTCCATTCTATAATCCATTCTCAAGAAATCTCCCTCTTAGAACATCATGTGGTCCAATAGTTCTCGAAGAGTAGGGTCCTCGAAGTAGAAGGAATATCTCTGGCCTTACTTCCAGACCATCCAACATAAGATTCATATGTCTTTATATTGGTAGGCCAAATATGTTTTAGAGGCTCAATCCTGTCTTCCTTAGGTCTAAAATCAACTCCTGCCTGTTCACAGAGTGTGAAGATCAGAGGAGGGTGTGCTAATCCACCAGTGGTCTCTCCTAAAGCAATAGATCTAGTGTTCATAGAAATAATAGAGCCTACATTTACCCTCATCATCTGTTGGATACTGTAAATCGGGATGGCTATATCCTTTGTCACCTCACTATGATGATCTGTTGGTATCATTCTTCTAGAAATAAAGTAGTGTCTGACCTTAGATACTACATTAAGCATAGAAAGAGGAAAGTTTACTTTAACTCTATTTTTCACTTTCCAAGTTCCTCTTCCATCAGTAAGAAAATAAATAACCTCATTCAAGGCCTCATTCGTAGTAGAAAATGATTTATACTAGCAACTGTACACATCTTCTAACTGATAAAATTCATTAATCTTACTTGGAGTAAACTACACCATATTCCCACAAACAAATACAAAATCATTAGAACTCCATCACTCCACCAATAATAGCCTCGGTAGTAAAGTAACAGAAATTTTTCCACTATCGAGCATTGATTAATAGCTCAACTTCTCCCATATTTTTAAATCCATGATCCAGAAATAATTTTTTATTTTCAAGTAGACTATTAAATCGAGCATTAGCTCTGAAGCTGATAAATTTTTGTTCATCATAATCTACTTTTCTTTTTTCCTTTGCTCATTCTCGGGGCCATGGTAAATCTAAGAAAATTTGATAAAATCCGAATAAATTCCCAAAATTCCAAAAAGCACAATGTAAAACGCTTTAAACTTAAATCTACTAAGTAAGAGTTCTTCACCAAAGGATTTTTATCAAAATCTTTTAAAAAATTCCAAAATTTTTGGATCTCGGCAATATGAGATAAATTCTTTGGGAAAATCTAAAATTTTTAGTTTAAAGTGTAGCTCTTACCTAGAGAAGATGAAATCTGAAGTTCCTTTTGCCTTAAAATCGCCCCAAATCCGAACAAATGCTAGCCCTAGGTGCAAAAACCAGAGGGTGAAGGTGACTCAAAGGGTGAAAATGGCATTTTACTGTGCATATCACAAATTTTTAGGGGTTTAGGCTGTTCTCAGGTTGAGGGCACCGTCGGCGCTGAAGGCTAAAAATTCCAATTTCAGATTTTTGTAATTTTCAATTTTCTTTCAATTTACTACAAAGACCTTTTAGTATTTTTGAACATAAATTTTTATGTAACAATAATTCACAAATAAATATTTTCACGAAAAATCATTTTCACAAAGAACAACAAACTAACTTTTATATATGAAAATACACTTTTTACAAATACTTTTTTCTAATCACACTTTTACACTCATATAACAAACTAAATTATAAATTGATGTCCAAATCAAGCCACAACACTAAATGCTGACACAAAACTATACACACAATCAAAGTTCATAATTCTAAAGCAAAGCAAACTAAAACAAATCCACACAATAACATTAAATACAATAGCATTTTTAATTAGTAGAGAGTCCAAACTCTTCAATTATTCCGCCTCTTCTTTAGTACTTTATCCTCCTCTAATATCTCTCATAGACTGGTAATGAACATACAAATTGTAGATGGGTTTGTACGGGAATTGATCAGTTAAATTTTCTTCGATCCAACCTTCTTCCTTGAACATCCAAACCAATCCTGCTTCAATTGTTCCAATATGACCAAAATTCTCCTTCATCCTCCAATCTAGGTGATTTAAAAGGTACTTAAGAATTCCTATTACATTTGTAATACTCTAAAGTTCTCTTCCTATTTTCTTCAATTTCTTTTCCAAAGTAAGTGAACTTCCAACTGTTGGTGGCATCAATGGAGTTGAAGCATGTGACGAATGATCCAAGATAGTATCTAATGCTTCATTTTCATTTCCAACATAATTATCATCAATAAGAATCATGGGCTCACAAGGTAATAAAACTTGTTCAAAGCTTTCATATAAAACTTGACATTGACTGCAAATTAGAAAAATTATGGAAGGATGCTCAAGTCCATAAATTGGCACATTCATAATAATACCTATAACATATTTAAAAATGATAGATCCTACATCAATGGATTTTTCCATTTGATTGAAATAATTTAAAATAGCACTTTCTTTGGTGACTTTACTAATCTCATAGTAGGGAGTAATTTTGCAGAAATGAAGAAATGGCATTACTTCAATATTGGATTAAGTGATGAAGCAGAGAAACTAACATATCCCTCATCTCACATTTCCCAAATTTCATTTTCATCCGTAAAAAAATTATTGACATCTTGCATCAAATCTCTGGTACGAATAAAATTTGTATAATGAGAGATCGGAACTATTTTCGTTCGTTTTTCTCTCTTTTACTTTAAAAGGAGTCGCCAGCTTGTCGATCGTCGTACTTCCCCCATTCGAGTAAATCTCCCTCCTGAATCATATATGCGATTCAAAAAGAAGAGGAATCAAATAAAAAGGGACACACGACAAAATGACAAATAAGAGAAAACACAAAACGTGGAGAGCCTACGTGCGGTAAACCTCGCAAGGATAGGTTAAGAGTGTCCGTCCAAAAAAGATCGGGCGAAAGCACCTTAAACCGATATCCGTGAAAGAATACCTACGTAGACTACCCATAACCAGAGATTCAGGTGTAGGTGCCTATTCTGGGGTCAAGAGTACTCCCAAGGGGACGTATCCCACTTGGTTAATTACATCTTGGGGGGTACCCAAGAATACTCTCGATAAAAGGAGTTTCGCTTGGATTATCGTGAACCTGGGGCAATAGGTACTCAAAGGAAGGTTATTCCGTGTGGGAACAGACCCGATGCTTCAAAGCTCGCGCTAAGCCATCGGGCAGAGAGGGAGTTTCTCACATCCCGAATGGGTAGCGGCTCATCAGCACACGGGGCCCACAAAATAACCTAAATCATCTTGACGGGGATATCCCAACATGTCAAAGTACGTCCAGCCCATAAAGGCAGAGGATAAATCGTCGTATCCCAAATGGGCGGCAGCTCATCGGCATCGAGCAGTCAAAATGATATCAACCAAGTCAAGGAGCAACAGGGCTCAAAGGGGCTAAATAAAAAGGAAGGTAGAGAAATCCTAAAAGGTAGAGGTAACTGGGTCGGGGTACCACGGACCC
>JXCR01137669.1:43282-84646 GCA_002079205.1 Phalaenopsis hybrid cultivar | reverse complement strand
GTCAGCGGGAAAGCTCACATGCAAATAACGTATCATGAGTCATGCCTTAAAAGTGGGGGAGCTAATAGCACCTGCAAGCAAAAGGGTTAGAAATCATTACTTGCTTCCCCATAGCGGTACCTGTGTGTGTGCATATAAATAGGCATGACTCCCTGCAGAAAAGCGCCCTAACACACTACCACACATATGCAGCATGCAGACACACCACAAGCATAATAAAAAAAGAAAGATACCTGACTAGGGCAACCAATCCAACAGAGAATAATAGTCAGGCATCAAAAAGACTACCTAGCACCCTAAATCCTAGCCTAGCACACCATCTAACGAAAAGTGCGTCAGCCTAGTATCTAAGTGTGGGGTAAGTCTGGGTATAGTATGACTTTGATAGTATGACTTTGACTGGGTCGTCATACCGGCCCCATCCTAAAGATCCGAAAAATCTAAAGGCTGTCATGAAGAGTTGTGACACGAGTTAGATCTATTAGATCTTTAGCACAGTCATACTCATGTCAATCCTGATGACTTAACTCGCATTTCTCACCGGGATCAACCCAGCAAGCAATGCTCGTTAAGGCATCGCGACTAACACGGAGTCACTCTCCTAACGAGTCTGGCTCGCTATCCATGCAAACATGCAAATGTAAATGCAATCAGTCATGTGACGGAAGTGATGAGTGTACCATGAGGCAGTGACTCAAGAAAAGGTGGGCATGCTGTGGAGGCAGCGACCCGAACAAATGTGTGTGCCGTGGCGACAGTGACCAAAAGGGATGGGTGTGCCGTGAACGCGGTGGCCCGAAGAAAGGTGTACCGTAGCGACATTGATTAAATGTGATGGGCGTGCCGTGGAGGCAGTGGCCCGAAGAAAAGTGTACCGTAGCAGCAGTGACCAAAAGTGACGGCCGTGTCGTGGCGACAGGGGCCCAAAAGATGGGTGTGTCGTGGAGGCAGTGACTTGAAGAAAGGTGTACCGAGGCGGTAGTGACCCAGAGAAAATGGTGATTCTAGCTAGAGAGAATCACCCAAATGCAAATGAAAACACATATGGTGTGACATGCAAGCATGCAAGCATGTAATATAAATGCAAAAGCAGAAAAAAATGCAGGTGATCGGTCGACCGGGTCGTGGTGGTCCGTCAAACCAAAGTGATACGCTCACCGGAGCGAAGTGAAATGCTCGCCAGACCGGGGCGGCTGGTCGGGGCAAAGTGAGAGGCTCACCGGGCTGGGGCGGCCGATTGGAGCTAAGTGAAATGCTCGTCGGGTCGTGACAGCGGGTCAGAGTTAAGTAAGATGCTCGCTGGCCCGGGGTGGCTAGTCGGAGCGAAATGAAATGCAACATGCATCAAGCAAAAAAAAATGCAATATATAGCAAACCAACATGCAGATAGCAAACCGGACTCGTGCTAACGACCTCACCTGGGAGACTTAAGTTTTAGACCCTTGGATGTGCGGCACCGCCGCCTCTTGCTTTGGTGAGGAAATGTGGGGAATTTCTCCCCGGATCTCCGAGGGGGAAACTCTCCACGGCGTCGTGAAATGGACTAGCTACAAAGCTTTTCCCATTTCGTGAACTCCTCCAGACTTTGCAAAGCGAGAAAGGTACAAACCTTATTTCGCTTTGCCAAGTCCTACCTCCCAACTTCTCCAAGTAAAGCTGAGGAATCCAAAGCAAGGGGAGTGAGGGACTCCGACCCATCGGGAATTGTGCTAAGGTTCGCAAAAAGAGGGGAGACACTCGGCTCTACGGGGGTATTTGGCCACGCACAGGAAGTCCTAACCTAAAGGCTGGGTCTAGGAAATTCAACGGTCCATCACGCAGGCACGCCGTCACGTCGACCCACGTCGGCACACACACCCCGTGTGGGCGATCGAACCCACACGCCTAGACTCCACTATTCCTAAGGCTGGCCAGGAGGTAGAAAGTCTCACCACTGTGACGGTTGCAGACGCATTTCTTTGCTCCCTCCAAGCTCGCCGGCGTCCGATCTATGCTCAAATGTGCTTCGTAAAACGTGCACATGAAAACAGAAGGACATATAAGGCCGTGAGGACAAGAGGTATGCAAAGTATGAAAAATAGATACATTTGGGATATAAAAATATGACCAAAAAGTACCTTTGTGAGAAGGGTCGCTCGACGCCGGAGAAAGAGGAGAACAAAGACAGCGAGGCCGCCGACGGCAAGGAAAGGAAATGCTGGTTTGTCACTAGCTCGACGACGGCAAGGAAATATGCCGGTCAAATATCGTTGGGGAAGAGGGAAGGCCGGAAAGTGGCCGGCCAAAAGGAATAAGATCTCCCAAAAATGGCGGAGGTGGGCTGTGGGAAGCTTTGCGAGCGCCGGAGAGGCTAGAACTACCGGCGAGGAAAAAGATGGCCAGCCGGCAACACCGGATGGCGTGTTTTAGATCCAACAGAGCAGGAATCCGAGCAGAGGAAAGAGCAGCAAGCTCTGCTGGGTGCGGCTTGGCCTGCGGCAGAAGCAGGTGCGCCGGAGGCGGCGGTTCGCCGGTGAGGAGCGTGGGCCGGCGAGGCTCACCAACCGGAGAGAGAGAGGTTCCAAGATTTTGGAATGGCGGCGCTAGAGGCTACAGCTCGCGGTTCATTCTCGAAAAGGGGGTGCGATCTGGTGACCTCACCGGCGAGGTCGTACGCCGGCAGGGGGAGGCAGCGCGAGCGAACGGAGTTCAGCCAAGAGGAGCTAGGGCACGTGATCGGGGCTCTGGCGGCTGGTTCCGTGTGATAAATGAGGGAGAGAGGGGGAGGCAATATTATATATTATAATATAATAATAATTATATAATAATAATTATTATTATTATTAATATTAGTAATTTTATAATCGTCTCCCGCACATTTTTAGCTCAGGCGTGCCATCATGTCGAAATGAATGTCCTCCATAGCTAAAACCGACATTCCGGACGTGTTGGCACTGTCCATTTTGTCGTTTGGGATCGTTTTGGCCACTTTTTCGACAATTGTACCCAAAGTGAGCATCCCCCGTAAGTAAAATTGACATTCCGGACACATTAGTGGGGTCCGTTTCATCATTCGTGGTAATCTGGACCACTTCGTCAAGCAATCGGGCCAATTTGAGCCAAAATTGTGCGCGACTCGCCACAAAATATTTTTCGCCCCGATCAGAGTCATTTGACGTGTCAAATGCCGACCGACCTTCACCTTAGAAAAAGCCATAGCCTAACAAAATGACCCTGACTACGTGCCCCTTAACACACAACAAAAAGGTATCGGGTAAGTGTCTCGAGCCACTAGACGCTGCGGACGGACCGTAGATCATCTTAAGCCGTGCAAGTGGACACTCTACACTCATGACATCAAAAATTGATGCCAAAAAGGACCCCCAACAAGTGTGTTGCGCGGTCAAGGCACAATGCACTTGTTGGAAGATGCTCAATTTTTGGTCAAGCCCAAGTTAGTAATGAAGCTACGCAGCCTAAGAAATCAAAAAGAGCCAATTACCCTAGGAAGAGAAAGCCAGGAGAGCCAAATCCACTTCTAGGAGGATGGGGAGGAATGCACATGGGACTTATATCCACCCCAAAAATGGGTTCAAAGGCGGTAGAGGCATGACCCAGAAAAGTGGTTCAGAGGCCGTAGAGGCATGACCACGCCCGGTAGGTTCAGGGGCCGTAGAGACATGACCTACGAATGAGTTCAGGGGCCATGGAGGCATGGCTCAACATTGTGGTTCAGGGGCCATGGAGGCATAACCACAAAGAAAAATAGGTTCAGAGGCCATGGAGGCAGGACCTAGGGGTGAGTTCAGAGGTCATAGAGACGTGACTCAAATCGGTGGTTCAGGGGCCGCAGGGGCATGACCACACAACACTGAGGGGTTAGACCCTCGAATGCCTGCACTTCATTAATGAGGACTGTTGGGCTACACGACACTCATGTATAGAAGGCAGGTTGGCTATGAAGCATCCCGTCACTTTAATGAGGAAAGCCGAGGGGACTTATATCGCTCACTAAGCGGTAACAGGTTGACTAGATCGAGAAGGAATGCCGTAAAGTTCACATCTGAGGACTAGTCTGCGTTGATCAGTTAGGAAGGAGAGTCAAGGGACCCCAATCCCTCCTGCAAACTGATCGAGGTGCGTACCTCAACACCCGCGATCCATCAATGAGGACTGCCATGTGGACTTTATATCGCTCATGAGAGGAAGGAAGGTTGGCTAGGAAGCCTCCTGTCACTTTAATGAGGAATGCCATGGGGCCTCACATTGCTCACTAAGCAGTAACAGGTTGACTAGATCAAAAGGAGAATACCAACGGACATCGGCTCTCCTCTGTGTACTAGTCCGCATTGATCAGATAGGAAGGAGAGCCATGAGACTCTGATCCCTCTTGTGAACTGATTGAAGTGCGTGCCTCAACACCCGCACTACATCTGTGATGAATACTAAAAGCTTTAGATCATCACCTGAGAGGTAGCAAAGGTTGGCTAGGAAGCCGAGCAACAAAGCTAAATTGTTGAATGACGAGATGTTCTCATAAAAGGACCGACTAAAATGTCATGTGGTCCTATAAGCACTAAAGTCGGATGGCTGAGAAGACAAAACTGGAGACTTCGTCCATGAGGAATGCACTTGAGACTTATATCCACTCTGGACAGAGGGTTCAGAGGCTGTAGAGGCGTGAACCTAAAACAACCAAGGTGTTAGAACCCTGAATGCCTATGCTATGAGTGAGGACCGCCGTCGGGCCTTACGTCACTCTTTGAAAGGTAGGCGAGTTGGCTAAGAAGCCCAACATTAAATTTGAAATGTTTAACGACAAGATCTCATAAAACAATGTACTAAAGCGTCGTGCGATCCGAGAAACATTGGATCAGGTGGCTAAAAAGATGAAAATGTCAAAAGACAGGATGTCCTCATAATAGAGCAGACTCTAAGGTCGTAGGGTCCAAGTCACATCAAAGTATATGGCTATGGAGCCAATAGAGTCGTCATGAGACGAAACACGCTCATAAAAGAACCGACTAGAATGTCATAAGGTTCGAGAGGTGTCAAATGCTAGCTGAGCAAAGCAGCCTAGCAATCTCAGATGGGTCCGTAAGGTCAAACAAAGAGGTCCTCACCGTACACAACGTCCTAGTATCATGGAATATCAAAATATCATGATCAAACATGGATCGATTAACCAGCTGAAATAGTCTAAACCAATATGGCACATCCCTTGACAAGGTGATGAAAATCAACCATGTCAAACACGGTTCCGCAAGGGGTCGGATGAACAAAGCGATCCAACCTCATAAAACCTTACGGACCTGAGTAGGGTAACTCTTACTGGAGAGTTCTGTGGGTGAGAGAAAACCTGGCTTAAACATGGACTAATCGAATTAGCATAGAGCTAAGATTAGTTCAACATGCAACCTGACATGGTGAGTAGGATCAGCCAAGTTAAATATCAAATAGCACTGGAGGTAGGTATCCTGCCTATGCATGTAAAATGGTACAAGAGATATGTATCCTGACCTTGCATCAAGCAAGCAATTACATGGTTGAATAGCCTATGGTAACATGCTCGAAGTGTAGTCGAACATCTAAGTGTTACAACAAAACATGGATCGGTAGTAAAGTCGATACAACATGTTGCTCGATATGGTAGTCAGAACCAACCAGAGCGATCGAGATAAAAATATGGTTACATGACTAGGATGGTCTAACTATAGGAGTGATTCTGTGAGCACTAGCAAAGCAACTTTCGCTGAGGATCCATGGATCGATCATTTCACCGATACGACATTACACTCGATGTGGTGGACAAAACCAACCAAGGTAGTCGAGAAAAACAATGGGGTCACATGACCTAGAAAGGTCTAACCACCAGGGTGCCTCGTGAGCACTAGCGATATAACTCTCGTTGAGGAGTTTTGCGGGCGTGAAAATACCCGACTTAAGCTTGGACTAATCAAGCTAGCATGGAGCTCAGATTGGTACGACATGCACCTAAGCATGGTGAGTAAGATCAACCATGTCGAAGAAATCGCTGAAGAGGCGATCTTAAAATGTACCCACAGAAGACTTATGTTGGGGATACCTTAAAGGTTCTGCCAATGCTTGGTGGGGACTTAAACATCTCATTCTGACGTGGTGAACAAACTCAAACCAATCAGAAGAGGCATCAAAAAGGTGTCGGATGCATAGAGCGATCCAACCTCACAACACTTATGCATGATCTCAAGCAAAGTGACCCTCAGTGGGGATTTTAGGTGGTCCCTCTCTAGGAATTGCTTATGACCCTTGTTGGGGATTCCTTTCTGCGGTAATAAAGATACCCGCCTTATGCACGGACTAATCGAGGCTACATAGTGCTCAAATTAGTGCAACATGCACATCGAGATGGTGAGCAAAGTCAACCAAATCGGTCAAAATACTGTAGAGGTATCGAGGAGGGTCGGATGTGTAAATGTCTAACCCCTGGGTGCTTTTAATAAGCCACGGCTAAGCGTAGTCCCCGTTGGTAATTTCCTCCAAAACAAGCAAAGTAGTCTTTGTCGAGGAAAACATGACAATCCGATCGGGCATTGAGGATCCCGATTAGGCATGGATCAGCTATGAGAGAGCGCTCTGACTGATACAACATGCCTGCTGGCAAAGCAGCAAATTACTCAAATTAGATGGATTGAGTGGTCCAACCCACATGGGATATCCTAGCCAGGAGTCTTTTAAGAGAGACTCTCACTGGGGACTCCTCAAAATTGACTGGGTAATTCATGTTAGAAGGGTAGCACAAAGTAATTGGACCCAGTAATTGGATGAATACAATGGCTCATCTCAGAAAAGCGTCCCCCAGTGGGGATTCCTAAAATGCTTATAGAGTAGCTCTTATGTAAGGAAGACTGAAGTAGCCCAACCTATAGAAGGGGCTTCTGTCAACACACTTGAAGAGGTGACCCAACTGGGGTTTTTTTAATGTGGATATGAAAGTAATCCTCTTAGGCACGGATCAGCTAGGTAAGCTGAGTGTTGTAGCCAATACGACATGCCTCTTCATGACAAAGCTATATGAATTGCTCACACTGTGGGGATGTAGAGATGAGGGTTAGACTATGACGATAGTTTACCCACAAAAATGTCTAGCTTATAAGCTAAACCACTTCCATTGAAGAATCTCAATCGCATTCGTTCAAAGCAAGCAGGATAAACATGTACTTTACATTCATAAGGATGAGCGGGACATGTATATCAACCATACTAGTGACGAGCGGGAATAGTAGTCTTCGGACCCTGCGTAGAACGAACCGACGAAAGACAAAGTAAGAGAAAAGCAAGGCTTCTCTTATTGAGATTGGTGGCTGCACCAGATATAAGACGCCCGTAGGACTTCCACTATGCCTGAAATGCGAGCCGACAATCAAATTAAGAGAAAAACAAGATTTCTCTTACATAAAACTGTAGTAAACTTGATTGATCTTTTGACAGATGCAAGGTAATCGTCATAATTAGTTCACATAATGAAGAGATTGTGAAAATGCATTTTTTTTTTAATCCGAGAACTGGATTATGAAGTGCAGGTGCTTTAAAAAGCAAATTTCTTCATAAAGTACAATGAGTACATGAAAAAGAGGATAGGCAAAATATCTCTTCAAGTATTGTCCATTGATAGGGAGTTGGATAAGATCTATTTGCAACAATTAACAAGAAGGGTAGCTCAACTTTCAGATGAAGGGCTACTGGACCCTGGGGGTCAACGCATAGAGCGTAAGGGTAGTGGGTAAAGAGTCCATAAGATGACAAGCCTTTCTTCCAAAGGAAGGGCCGCCGAACCCATAGGGTCAACGTATGAAGCGTGAAAACAAGTGGGTGAAAAGTCCACGTACAAAAAGGCAAGTGAACTTCCGAGGAAGGACCGCCAGACCCATAGGGTCAACGTACAAAGAGCAAAAACACGTGGGTGAAGAGTCCACGTACAAAGAGGCAAGTCAACTTACGAGGAAGGACTACCGAACCCATAGGGTAAACGAACAAAGCGTGAAAACATGTGAGTGAAGAATCCTCGTACAAATAGACAAGTCAACTTTCGAGGAGGGACTGTTGGACCAGAGGGTCGACGCATAAAGCGTGAAAAGGTAGTGGGTGAAGAGCCCACAAAGCTTCGAGGAGCCTTTCATGTCATTCATAATTTTCTTATTGACATTCAAATTTTTTTTATAGAGCATATCAAAATCTCTTTTTTCTTATCCCGGGTTGAGACGCTATCGGGAATGATTTGGCATGACATACCAAATTGATCTGTATGAAGAGCTCTCATGTAGGCATCCTAGAGTGATGACTAGATATACCATGCAAAATATGAGATCTTGCAAAATTTAGGTCCAGGTGGGATTTTCCTTAAGTGCTTTTCCCTAGCCCATGTCCTTTAATTCTTTTCACCCTTAGCCTAAGTAGGCCTTGTCATTCGTATCCGGGTGTCAAGGAAAGGTTTTCATTTCGGAGATGTCTTTAAATCCATTACTGATTTATCAGTCATCCCAATGTCACTTAAACAATTCTTGAACATAATATCCTAAGGATCTTATCAGGAGAATTTTGAGATCAGAAAGTTCTTTATATTAAAGTTTCTAATTTTTTCCCTCATCTCAAGCTTCTTCTCAGGAGTGTTGAGTGATGATTTTTTTTTCCTTTTCTTNGTAAATGCGACGCCGACGGGGCAAAAAGGTGGGCGAGGAAGAGGTCCGGCGAATGACCGGATCTTGACGTCGGAGTTGGAGGAGCCGGCGGATCTGCTTGCAGCAAAGAAGAGAAGANACAGGACAATAAAATTGTGAGGGCAAGAGGTATGCGAAGTACATACAAATAAGCATCAAATCATATGAAAATGAGGCTGAAACATATACCTTCGTAGGACGGTCGCTCGATAACGGCGAAAGAGGAAACCCACGAGGACGCCAGCGGGAAGAAGCGCCGACGGAGGCCTTTCCATGAGGCGGGTGACCCTCACACCTCCCCGAACAGCGACGTTGCTCGCTGTGCGGCGGGATCGAGGTACTCCGACAAGGCGTCCGGTCGCCGAGAAGGTAGGACGATGACGTGTAGAGGCTAGCTCGCCGGCGGCGTACACTGGGAGAGAAAGAAACACAGAGGAGAGCCCAAAATCCAACACTCTCCTCGCTGATTTTCTCCAGCGTAAATGCGACGCCGACGGGGCAAAAAGGTGGGCGAGGAAGAGGTCCGGCGAATGACCGGATCTTGACATCGGAGTTGGAGGAGCCGGCGGATCTGCTTGCAGCCAAGAAGAGAAGAAGAAGAAGAAGAAGAAGGAAAAGGGAGGTGGCGGCGTCAAACCTCGCCGGCGAGGAGGAGAACGACGAGCATCCGGGCGAGGGAGCTTGGGTCGGCTTTACGAGAGAGAAGACCGAGAGCTCGGGCAGGTCGGCTGGAGGTGGAAGACGGCCGGCCGAGGGCAGATCTGACGACGGCGAGGAGCTCCGGCCGGCGAGCAGGGCGTGAAGGTCGGCAGTCCGGCGGCTAGTGTGCAGCCGCGAGGGTGACGGCGCGGTTCAGAGAGAGGAAGGAGGGATGACGGCCGAAAGGGGAGGCGTAGGAGGCGGCGGTCTTCTCCGGCGACGAGCGGAGGGCCGACGGCCGGAGATCGACCCGGAGCTAGGGTTCGCGAACGATCCTGGCGGTGGCTGCGATGGGTTGCGATCGGGAGATATGGAAGAGAGATGGCGTGGGTTTTTTTGATTATATATATATAAAAAATAATAATTATATTATTATAATTATGTTCGTGTATTCTTCACCCGTATACGTCCTCGCGGCGAAGTGTACGTCCTTGGCTAAAATCGACGTTCCGTACANCGGTCTTCTCCGGCGACGAGCGGAGGGCCGGCGGCCGGAGATCGACCCGGAGCTAGGGTTCGCGAACGATCCGGGCGGTGGCTGCGATGGGTTGCGATCAGGAGATATGGAAGAGAGATGGCGTGGGTTTTTTTGATTATATATATATATAAAATAATAATTATATTATTATAATTATGTTCGTGTATTCTTCACCCGTATACGTCCTCGTGCCGAAGTGTACGTCCTTGGCTAAAATCGACGAAACGGACCACGTTCCGTACACACTGGCGTGGTCCGTTTCGTCATTCGGGGTCGTTTGGGCCACTTCTTTGACTATCGTGTCCAAAACGATAATTCGCGCATTTTTACCCCGCCCGCGAAGTCGTAGCGAAGTGGACATCCCCCGTAAGTAAAATCGACGTTCCAGACACAGTGGCGGCGTCCATTTCATCATCCAGGGTCATCTAGACAACTTCGCCGACAAACNGGCGTGGTCCGTTTCGTCATTCGGGGTCGTTTGGGCCACTTCTTTGACTATCGTGTCCAAAACGATAATTCGGGCATTTTTACCCCGCCCGCGAAGTCGTAGCGAAGTGGACATCCCCCGTAAGTAAAATCGACGTTCCAGACACAGTGGCGGCGTCCATTTCATCATCCAGGGTCATCTAGACAACTTCGCCGACAAACGGGTCAATTTGAGCCAAAATAGCGCGCGACGCGCCACATAATATTTTTTTGCCCCGATCGGAGTCGTTCGACGTTTCAAATGCCGACCAGCCTTCAACTGAGCGAAAGCCATAGCCTAGCAAAACGACCCTGACTACGTGCCCCTCAACACACGTCAAAAAGGTATCGNGCCGACAAACGGGTCAATTTGAGCCAAAATAGCGCGCGACGCGCCACATAATATTTTTTTGCCCCGATCGGAATCGTTCGACGTTTCAAATGCCGACCGGCCTTCAACTGAGCGAAAGCTATAGCCTAGCAAAACGACCCTGACTACGTGCCCCTCAACACGCGTCAAAAAGGTATCGGGTAAGTGTCTTGAGCCACTAGACGTTGCGGACGAGCCGTAGATCATCTTAAGCCGTGCAAGTGGACACTCTACACTCGTGACATCAAAAATTGATGCCAACAATATCTTTTGGAGAGTTTTTGAGAAGAAATGTGTTGATATGACTTATATTAAAGTCATTAAAGATATGTATGCTAGAGATGCTACTTGTGTTTGAATTGAAGGAGTGACCAAATATTTTCCTATTTCTATTATATTACATCAGGGATAGATTTAGATGGTTTGGTCACATTAAATGTCGGCGATTTGATGATTCAATTAAGAAAGTAGATGTTTTAGATTCAACATATGTTAAGAAAGATTGAGGTAAACCTAGAAAGACTTGCGCTTATTGTATAAAAAATGATCTTAATTTATTAAAATAAAATGAAAATATGACTCTAAATAGGAAACAAGGGAGAAAAGGGATTCATGTAGCCGAGCCCATGTAGTGGGATTAAGGCTCTATTGCTGTTGTTGTTGGTTCCTTTTGTCTAAACATTATGTTTAGCTACTCCTTTTAAAAATTAAGCCTCTGTTTGGCGCAGCTGTGGATTATTTATAATCTGCTGATAAGCAGATTATTCTGATAATCTGATAATTTACAGATTATCAGAATAATCTGGCTTGTTGTTTGAGGCAGCTTATTCAGACTAGCTTATTGGTAGTTAAATGACATTCCTGCCCCTGTCTGATAAAACTGTTTGGGGCAGCTTATTCAAAATAGCTTATTGATAGAAAAAAGATGGTGCAGAAACATACGATAATCATAGATCAGTTCTAAAAGAAGTACAAATACAAGTACAACAACAAGGAGAAATATTAAAATATTCAACTTAAGACTCTGGCTACGCCGGTCCTCATCTGCACTGTCAGCCGGAGAAAACATCGGATTCACATGACTGCTGGCATGACTAATGTCAGTGTAATATGAGGGACTATCAGCCCACCGGATGAAACCACAACGAGCTGAAACACCCCTGACACAAAACTAGAACTGCATCCCAAAGCTATGCTCCTTACGTGACGTTAGCAATGGAGACGGTAGTCTACAATAACACAAAATCCCTCTGTCTGTACCTGATATTCTGGAGGTCATGTTGGTATAACTGTGAAAATAACAAAAGAATGAAATGTCAACTTAAGGTATTTTAAAAAAAATCAAAATTAAATGCGTATGAATATAAACCTATAATCTTATTAAAATAAAACTTGGTAGATCAACAGCCACAAATAACATCTCTGATAGACTCCCTTAAAGCAATCATATCAGCCAAACTTTCAGCATTTTGATCTCCAAAATCATTAGATTCTATATCCTCCTCAGGTAATGAATGCCCCCCCACATGTCTTGTTGGTTGCTCGAAAGTATTGAGTTCATCATTGTCATNGATCCGGAGAGGGAGAGGGCGGAAGCGAGGGTTTTTTTTTTGATAATATATATATAATATATTATATTATATAATAATAATAATTATTACATTATTATAATTATTGTTTCCCTATTTTTCTCCCGTGCACGTCCTCGCGGTGAAGTGAACGTCCTTCTTGGCTAAAATCGATGTTCCGGACGCATTGGCGCAGTCCGTTTCGTCATTCGGGGTGGTTTTGGACACTTTTTTCGACTATCGTGTCCAAAATGATAATTCGCGCATTTTTACCCTGCCCGCGAAGCCGTTGCAAAGTGGACATCCCCAGTAAGTAAAATCGACGTTCCGGACACAGTGGCGGCGTCCATTTCATCATCCACAGTCATCTAGACAACTTTGTCGACGAATGGGCCAATTTGAGTCAAAATCGCGCGCAACGCGCCACATAATATTCTTTGCCCCGATCGAAGTCGTTCGACGTGTCAAATGTCAACCGGCCTTCACCTAAGTGAAAGCCATAGCCTAGCAGAATGACCCTGGCTACGTGCCCCCTCAACACGCGACAAAATGTCCCGGGTGAGTGCCTCGAGCCATCGGATGCTGCGGGCGAGCCGTAGATCATCTTAAGTCGTGTAAGTGGGCACTCTACACTCGTGACATCAAAAATTGATGCCAACAAAGGACCCCCAACAAGTGTACTGCGCAGTCGAGGCACAGTGCACTTGTTGGAAGATGCTCAATTTTTTATCAGGCTCAAGTTAGTAACGATGTTACGCAGCCTAAGTGATGAAAAAAAGAGCCAAGTACCCTAGGAAGAAAAAGCCACGAGAGCCAAATCCACTTCTAGGGGGATGGGGAGGAATGCACATTGGACTTATATCTGCTCGACAACGGGTTCAGAGGCCATAGAGGCATGAACCAGAAAAGCGGTTCAGAGTCCGTAGAGGCATGACCATGCCCGGTAGGTTCAGGGGTCGTAGAGACATGACGTACGATGAGTTCAGGGGCCGTAGAGGCATGACCCAACATTGTGGTTCAGGGGCCGTGGAGGCATAACCACAAAGAAAAACAGGTTTAGAGGCTGTAGATGCATGACTTAGGGGTGAGTTCAGAGGTCTTAGAGATGTGACTCAACTCGGTGGTTCAGAGGCCGCAGTGGCATGACCACAAAACACTAAGGGGTTAGACCCTTGAATGCCTGCGCTTCATCAATGAGGACTGTCGGGCTACACGTCGCTCATCTATAGAAGGCAGGTTGGCTATGAAGCCGTCCGTCACTTTAATGAGGAATGTCATGGGGACTTATATCGCTCACTAAGTGGTAACAAGTTGACTAGATCAAGAAGGAATGCCATAAAGTTCACATCTGAGGACTAGTCCGCGTTGATCAGTTGGGAAGGAGAGCCAAGATACTCCAATCCCTCCTGCAAACTGATCGAGGTGCGTACCTCAACACCCGCGCTCCATCAATGAGGACTGCCTTGTGGACTTTATATCGCTCATGAGAGGAAGGAAGGTTGGCTAGGAAGCCTCCTGTCACTTTAATGAGGAATGCCATGGGGCCTCACATCGCTCACTAAGCGGTAAAAGGTTGACTAGATCGAAAGGAGAATACCAACGGACTTCGACTCTCCTCTGTGCACTAGTCCGCATTGATCAGTTAGTAAGGAGAGCCATGAGACTTCGATCCCTCCTGCAAACTGATCGAGGTGCGTGCCTCAACACCCGCACTACGTCTGTGATGAATACTAAGAGTTTTACATCATCACCTGAGAGGTAGCAAAGGTTGGCTAGGAAGTCGAGCAACAAAGCTAAAATGTCAAATGACAAGATGTTCTCATAAAAGGACCGACTAAAATGTCGTGTGGTCCGAGAAGCACTAAAGTCGGATGGCTGAGAAGCCAAAATTGGAGACGTCATCCATGAGGAATGCACTTGAGACTTATATCCACTCTAGACAGAGGGTTCACCGGCCGTAGAGGCGTGACCCTGAAACAACCAATGTGTTAGGACCCTGAACGCCTACGCTATGAGTGAGGACTGCCGTCGGGCCTTACGTCGCTCTTTGAAAGGTAGGCGAGTTGGCTAAGAAGCCCAGCATTAAAGCTGAAATGTCGAATGACGAGATGTTCTCATGAAAGGGCCAACTAGAGCGTCGTGTGGTCCGAGAAACATCGGAGCAGGTGGCTAAATAGTTGAAAAATGTCAAAAGACATGATGTCCTCATGATAGAGCAGACTCTAAGGTCGTAGGGCCCGAGGCACATCGAAGTATATGGCTATGGAGCCAAAAGAGTCATCATGAGACGAAACACCCTCATAAAGAACCGACTAGAATGTCATAAGGTTCGAGAGGTGTCGAATGCTAGCTGAGCAAAGTAGTCTAGCAATTCGAGACGGGTCGGTAAGGTCAAACAAAGCGATCCTCACCGTACACGACGTCACGGTACTGTCAGATATCAAAATATCACGATCGGACATGGATCGATTGACCAGCTAAAATAGTCTAAATCAATACGGCATGTCCCTTGACGAGGTGATGAAAATCAACTAAGTCGAACACGGTGCCGCAGGGGGTCGGATGAACAAAGCGATCCAACCTCATAAAACCTTACGGACCTGAGTGGGGTAACTCTTACTGGAGAGTTCTGCGGGTGAGAGACAACCTGACTTAAGGATGGACTAATCAGACTAACATAGAGCTATGATTAGTTCAACATGCAACCTGACATTGTGAGTAGGATCAGCCAAGTCAAATATCAAATAGCACAGGAGGTAGGTATCCTACCTATGCAAGTAAAATGGTACAGAATATATGTATCCTGACCCTACATCAAGCGAGCAAGTACATGGTTGAATAGCCTAAGGTAACATGCTTGGTGTGTAGTCGAACATATAAGTGTTACGACAAAACATGGATTGGTAGTAAAGCCGATACAACATGTTGCTCGATATGGTGGTCAGAACCAACCAGAGCGATCGAGACCAAAAACATGGTTACATGACCTGGATGGTCTAACCATAGGAGTGCTTCTGTGAGCACTAGCGAGGCAACTTTCATTGGGGATCCATGGATCAATCATTACGCCGATACGACATGACACTCGACGTGGTGGACAGAACCAACCAAGGTAGTCGAGGAAAACAATGGGGTTATATGACCTAGAAAGGTCTAACCACCAGGGTGCCTCGTGAGCACTAGTGATATAACTCTCGTTGAGGAGTTCTGTNGCGGCTGCTGTTCGCGTGAGGATAATGGAGAGAGGGTGTAGCCGAAGGTTTTTTTTTTAAAATGATATATATATAGTATAATATATTATATTATAATAATAATAATAATATTATTATTATTATTATCCTTCATATATTTTTCACCCGTACACATCCTCGTGGCAAAATGTACGTCCTTGTTGGCTAAAATCGACGTTCCGGACGCACCGGCGTGGTCCGTTTCCTCGTTCGGGGTCATCCGGACCACTTTTTTTGGACTATCGGGTAAAAAATGATAATTTTCATATATATAAATATATTTAATTTGTTTGCAAAATCATGGCATACTGAACGTCCTACTTAAGTAAAATCGACATTCCGGACGTGATCGCGCAGTTCTTTTTGTCATTCGGGGTCGTTTGGGCCTTCTTTTTTTAAGATCGTGCCCAAAACAATAATTTGATCATTTTTACCCCGCCCGCGAAGCTGTGACGAAGTGGACATCCTCCGTAGCTGAAGTCGATGTTCCGGACACACTCATGTGGTATGTTTCATAGTCAGGGGTCATATAGACCACTTCATCAAGCGATCGGGCTAATTTGAGCCAAAATCGCGTGCGACGCGCCACATAATATTTTTTTCCCCGATCAGAGTCGTTTGACGTGCCAAATGCCGACCGACCTTAACCTAAGAGAAATTTATAGCCTAGAAAAATGATATTGGCTACGTGTCCCTCAACACGCGCCAAAAGATCTCGGGTTGGTGTTAGAACTATCAGATGTTATGGTCGAGCCGTAGACTATCCCGAATCATGCGGGTGGACACCCTACACTCTTGACATCAAAAATTGATGCCAACAGACGACTCAAGTAGTAGAGAGCATTTTCTTTTCCCTCCTCATTGTTTTGGGCTAAGAGGGCTCCAAGAGAGTCATCCAAAGTCGCGGTATAAAGTATCACCGGTTTTTCTGAGATAGGGGCTGCCAAAACAGGAGGTGTCATTAAATATTGTTTAACATCCTCAAAGGCTTGGTGGCATTTTTGTTCCCAAATAAATTTGTCGTCCTTTTTAACTAATGCCGAGAAAGGCTGACACCTACCTGAGAGATTAGAAATAAAGAGTCTCAGATATGCCAACTTCCCCTGGAAGGAATGTAACTGCTTCAAGGTTTTAGGGGGAGGCATTTCTAAGATAGCTTTAACCTTATCCGGGTCGATCTCGACTCCTCAATGACGGACAATGAATCCTAGAAAGTTCCTGGAGGTGACACCAAAGGCGCACTTTAGGCGATTCATTTTAAGGTTTTATCATCGTAATCGTTCAAACACAATCCTCAAATTGTACAAATGATCTATTTTCCGTTTACTTTTGATGACTAGATCATCCACGTAGCATTCTACTTGATTGTCAATGAGGTCATAAAAAATCTTCATCATTGCATGTTGATATGTCGCTCCGGCGTTCTTTAGGCCGAACGACATCACTGTGTAGCAGAAGATTCCAATCGGTGTTCTGAAAGTTGTAAACGCTGCATCTTGATGAGCCATCTTGATTTGGTTATACCCCGATGATATGTCCATGAAGGAGAAAATCTCATGTGTTGAAGCGATATCCACCATCATTTCCGATATAGTTAGTGGAAACTCGTCTTTTGGACATGCCTTGTCCAAATCTCTGAAGTCGACACAAACGCGGATTTGTCCATTTTTCTTTTTAACCAGTACAATATTTGTTAACCACGTGGGGTACTGCTCTTCTATAATGAAGTTAGCGTCTATCAATTTCTTCACCTCGGCGATGACTTGTTGTTCTATCTCGAGGCGCATTCTCCTTGGAGCTTGTTTTACTGGGGCTACATACTTGTCCACCCCAAGTTTATGGACTGCAACCTCTGCTGACAGTTCTGACATTTCATCGTAGCTCCACGTGAAGCAATCATTGAATTCTGCTAATAGTTTGTCCAGTTCTGCAGATTCTTCGTCATCAAGTACAAAACTTATAAATGTAGGTCGGGGCCGTTCTTCAGTCCCGAGGTTAATCTCTTTCAATTCATCGATAGTGGATTTAATTTTTTCCTCAATTTTTGGAGGAGTATCTCCTATTGGTTGATCAGTAGATTCATCATCTATATCAAGACAATCTTTTTTTGACTCACAAGCAACAGCCATGTAAAATTCAGAATCATCGACTGGTCCAACTGTACCAAATCCGAGACCTTCTTTTGAATTAGGAGTTCGTCTTTTAGTATTCCACAGTTTTTCAAAGAGTTGAAAGTTATCTTTTGTTGAATTGGGAGTTCAACTTCTAGCATTCCATAATTTTTCAAAAAGTTGAAATTTATCTTTTGGCATTTGTTTGGTAAATGTCTTAGCATTCCATAGTTTTTCAAAAAGTTGAAATTTATCTTTTGGCATTTGTTTTGGTAAGTTTCCTTTTACCATTCTATAATTTTTCAAAAAGTTGAAATTTATCTTTTGGCATTTGTTTTGGTAAGTGTCCAGGTACCATTCCATAGGTTTTCAAAAAGTTGAAATTTATCTTTTGGCATTTGTTTTGGTAAGTGTACCTGTTGAATTAATTTTAGGCGAGAAGTAACCAAAAGGCAATTCTATTAATTCATTAGAATCAACATCCAAATTTACATTTTTTTCAAGCTCAGTAGAGGTAGAAGCACGGTAAAATTTGATCGGCTTTGAACCAACACTACGGACTTCCTTGACCTCTAAACTCTCGACCTTTTGAGGGAGAATCGGAGTGAGGGTCATAGTATCCATATAGTGGTTTATCCGATCATACATTGTTTCATATTCATTCCTCTCTGTATCTTCTATGGATATCTCATACTGAGGCTTCTTCTGTTTTGTCATTATTACTTCATCTACAGAACTATCTTCATCACCAATGTTGATAGCAGGCCTAGTCTGCTCAACAATTAAATTGATTTTTTCTCGTCCGCGTCCCCGGCCTCGACCTTGGGTACGTGAACTAGAAGAGCCTCCACCAACCCGATGTAGGGGAGTGGTAGAAGGTTATTGAAGCGGAGTTGTATAACCTTCTTTTTGTGATCCCTCTAAATCTTTATCTTTGTGTGTCAAAATTTTGCGCGAGAAGACAGTCTTTTTTTGAGGTGCGTAGTGGGCAGCATCTTTATGGATACCAACTTTATGCACTGAAAAAGGTTGTAGGTCTCCCTTGATGCAATTTTCTTGACCATCTTTCCGATATTTAATGCACTGATGTAGGGATGATGGAACCATGTTATGCTCATGAATCCTCGATCGACCCAATAGAGCGTGAAAAGAGGTCTCGGCATCGATGATATGACATTTAACAGTTGTTACAAGTTCTCCAACCTTCATAAGTAATGAAATTGATCCAAGGGCTCTTTCTCCCTTTTGGTTGAATCCTCTTAACATCATCTTATCGGGGATGAGCTCCTGAACGTCGAAGTCCAAATATGCTAACGTTCATAGACTCATCAAGTTAAGAGATGCTCTAGGATTCACTAAACTCTGGGTAACACAAATTTGTCAATGTTGACGGAGATGTAGAGCGGACGGTTGTGGTCGGCGGTACTGAACAGCAAGTCTTCGTCTATAAAGGTTACCCCTGACTATTCTCTCAATGAGCAAACTTCATCTGAAGATGTGCTAGCCAACTGAGCTAAGCAAATTTCTGGATCTAGCAAAGTTGTAATCTTTGACAGGATCAGAGCGTCGTAGATGCTTAGTCGAGCAGGCAACTTCCTAAGATGAGCTATCTGACAGGATCAGAGCGTCGTAGATGCTTAGTCGGGCAGACAACTTCCTAAGATGAGCTAGCACATTGTAGTCTACTTTGTAGTATCCTCCAATTTTATCTTGATTATGTTGTTCTTCCACTGGCGGAGGTGGGGGTATCTCTTCTCGAGTCATTATCTCTTTTCCCGCTTCTTAAGTTGACTTCTGTGACTTCTTCTTCTTGAGATATCATTATTGAATCTTCCATGTCTTTTCCTATTCATCGGTGAGATCTAAGTTGATGGCTAGCGGTGCACCATGAAGCTCGAGAGTTGGCTATTCGTTATCAGTGTTGTCGTAAGCAATATCGTTGATGTTTTCTTTAGACTTGACAACAAGTTCATCGGATTCAAGTACGATTTGAGGATCATTTTGGGGATCGAGATCGAAAATAGCTTGGTCATATTCAGTCACGTTATTACCAGAAATAGTCAAAACATAGCTGAAATCACAACCATTATATTCATAACACCCTGGCGGGACAAAAAGATAATTATACAAAGTCAAGGGTTCAAGGACTTTCTTCCCCGAATCTGAGACAACCAATCTAGCAGAGGAAGCCCCTTTCCTACCCCCCATGCTATCGATCTTGGTAGTGGCGCTCTTCTTTTTCTTGTTCTTTATCCTGGATGATGATGGATTTTCTGGTGAAATCTTCATCTTGGGCTCAGTGTGTTGCAGACTCTGAATGGAGGCTTATTTTGATGCAGACTGTACCTTGTTCAGTATCTTTTGGACGATCTGCTCCATACCTCATTCCATCCTTCTTCGGTATTTGTAGAAGCTTGTTTTGATGAATCCTTTATGCGATTGAGGACCCTCTTGAGTTCATCCCAAGTTGTAATCCATCCATCTGTTCCGTCATATGGATCAATTGGGGAGATTGACTCAGCTGAAATCATGTTTATGGAACCTTTTTCTGGTTCTCTCAAATATTCCTTTAGATTGTAATGTTTTCTTTCTTGAGGTTCTTCTCGAGCCAGTCTTTAAAGATGAAGCATCTGTCTATAGTGTGTCAAAGCAACCGGTGGTATGTGCAATAATTTAATTCATTCTTCTTATCCACCTCTTTGAGTTTCTTTGGATCAGGTAGTTTGAATTCTGGTTTCTTCATCAAGCTTTTGAATATTTTAGGTACAGCTTCATCTTTAAAGGAGTAAACAACTTTCTGTCGCTTTAACAGAGATACTCTTTTACCCGTTGTTCGAGGAGATCCCTCCTGAGACGGTCGTTGGTTGGATTGACTGCTCTGTTTCTGAGGGTATTGTGACAAAGACTGACGATGAACTTTTGCATATATCTTTATTGGCTGCTTTCCTTTGTCGACAGTTGTGACTACCCCTGATTTCTTTTCGAA
Organism: Phalaenopsis hybrid cultivar; assembly: GCA_002079205.1. Lineage (NCBI taxonomy): Eukaryota > Viridiplantae > Streptophyta > Magnoliopsida > Asparagales > Orchidaceae > Phalaenopsis > Phalaenopsis hybrid cultivar. The sequence continues at coordinate 64,064 of JXCR01137669.1, read as the reverse complement.
TGCTCTGGTCACCTTAGCCTTTTCATGTGGCTCCATGTGCTTCATTTCTTCTTGCGGACTACTAGCTTTACTGAGTAGCTTCTCGAAGGATTTGATGGTGTCCCTTAGGCATGAAAGCTACTGGCCCATGAATGCTCTTGACTAGAATCTCAATCGCTTGATGTTCCTGTAGCTGAGGTTCACATTTCATGCTAAGGTTTCTCCACCTTAAAATATAGTCTGTCAAGGTTTCACTAAGCTTATGCTTCTCCATCATGAGTTCTCCAATAGCACATGTTGTTGTGCTCCAACAAACCTTTTCGCAAATAACTGTTCCAAATTAGAAAATGTTTTAACTGACTCGTTGGGCAAGTCAGCATACCAGTCAAAATCAATGCCTGACAAGCTTCTAACGAACTGCTCACAGAGTAGAGCTTCGTTATTCCTTGTGTTGCCACGATTGGCTCGAAAATTTGCTATGTGTTGTCTGGGATTTCTTGTCCCATCGAATATTTTGAAGTTTGGGGTTACAAAGCCTTTAGGGAAAGGCACCGGCATCAAATTCTCCTCCGAATAAGTCTACCCTTTAAAATTGATGCACCGCCCTTGGACTGGGCTAAGGCATCCCGTACTTGTTCAACCATTTTCTTGAACTATTTTTCCAGCATGGCACTTGATAAAGAATCCTTCTTCGGTTGTTCTTCATTGTCGGTCGAAGTAGCCTCCCTTCTTTCTTCTGCGATGTGTATGATTTATGGCTGATTAATTTCTGTAGAAGCCAATCGTGGTTCTTGTGATTGCCCCGGAATGGTGGCCATGGCGGTCATAGCTGCAGTCATCTCTTCTATTCATTTCTCCAGTAGAACAACTTGCTCATCCCTGACGAGGATAACCCTATGCAGCTCATCTACGGCGTTCTCTTCAGTGTGAGGTTGAGCCTCGTGCGCAGATGTGGTAGCTCTAGTTTCGATCACATGGATATCCATGAAATCTTCCTCCAATTAATCACTGTAATTAAAATCCTCATTGTCACTATCGACGGAAACTCTGTGTTCTCGAGCCAACTCAGAAATTTCAATCCTGAGTTTCTCAACTTTTTCCTCAATTATTGATTTTTTGATTTCTTTAAGATCTGGAGGACCTTGATGGAAATCCTCAACATGTTCCTCCATCTCGCTGGCTATTGTCACGACGATGTCAGATATTTTAGGCACTGGTTTTCTTCCTGTCTTGCAGGCTCACTGAACTGTATCAGTATAGCGACCTTGGGTACCCATACCTTCTTCCTTTTTGACGATGATGCCTCAGGATGGGGCGTCTTAGTAGAGACATCGGTATGTCGAGGGAAGGTATGCTCCCCGTGGTGTAGACTGGCTACAGTGTCAGGTAATCGTCTTGTCTTTCTTTCCATGATTGTAGGAATAATCGGTAAACCTTTCAGACCCAGTCTTGACTTAATCGTCTGGCGACATGTGGTTCTGGTGGTGGTATGATCGTTGGTGACCATAGCAGTATCAACTCGATTTCCCAAACGGAGCAAGACGGGCACACAGGTAGGTGACCCTATAATCGACCTACGAGATTTTCTAGCGAACTTAATATCCTTCAAAATTTCATTCTTCATATGAGGGGAAATTGCATGTCCCACTTGTTTAAGTAATTCACTAACAGAACATCCTTCTTTAGTGGCAAGCCTTCTGAAGACTGCACTAACTCGAGTGATGGGGCTGAATTTCTTTCCCTTCTCACCATGTCCATGAGGTGATGGTAATGCGGCAGTAATCTCTAGATACTCTCATATCCATCAGTATCTGCCAGAGGATGGAATCTACTCCCTCGTAGGAGTGGATAAATTTTTGGTAGTATCTCTTCAACTTGATGAGGCTCCTCCTCATCAGTTGTGTTCTCAGGAGTCTGGGCTTTGATGGCCCTCCGAATTCTCCTATTGCGGTTCCTCCTTTGAGTACGGGTTAGCGGTACAGTCCTTGAGCTCAACTCGATTTCAAACACGGGTGGCGGAACAATTAATTCTTCAGTTAAATCTTCGACAATCATCACTTCCTTCCCCTTAGCAACGGCGGGGATAGCAGGTTTGGCGAATGTCGTGATGGCAGCAGCTTTAGCCTTCTTGCCGGCAGGGAAATCTTGAAGGTAGTTCAAACTAAATTTTGCATACGGCTCTTGAACTTCCGGGGCAGCGATCTTCATTACCACAAACGGAGCTTTCCCGAGGATAAGTTTGAGGTCTTCAAATCCAGCTCTGAACTTGATGGCGGGAGCGACATTACAGGCGTTACGGTCCGTCGGCAGGTTGCAAGAAAAGGTCAGCGTTGGGTAAGCCATTGCAGCGGGCTTTAAAATAGAGAGTTATAGGGTTAGCTAAATGGCCGAAAACCTCGTAATCCTTAGTGCAAGCACTGAAAGTAGAGGTTAATCTGTAGACCGGGCAGTTCTTAATTTACAGGTAATTTTAACTTCTTTACTTAAAAAGGTGTAAAATTGATTAATATTTTGAAGTGTGCATAGCACAACACGATTTGGTTTAATTTGCGAAGCAGCAAACCAAATGTGAAAAGGAGTTGTGAGAAAGTTTAGGACCCAGCGTGGGACCCAATTGGTGGCAGAAAATTCCCAGGTGGAGTTAATCCACCAACACAACTATTGGGGGTCCGACCCCACATGAAAATTTAAAGAGTCCTTAATGACCTTCCGAACCCCTCTGTTCAAAGCTGGTTTGAAAGCTAGTCGCCTCCTGAACCCCTCTGTTCAAAGATGGTTGAACAGATAGTCCTGAAGTCCAAGGAGTTAACCTTTCCCAAGATAGAAATGGGTAAAGTACGCTAACGGAAGAAGGGTAATTTGGTCCAAGGGGGGACATGGACATATTATAGATGTGTGAAGATGATATTTCTTGATTTGTATGGCGAGAAAAGCTTGTCCCCAGCGGAGTAGCCAGAAGCTGTCGACATTATTTCGGGTTGATTTGTGGGGTTGCTCGTAAGAAGCTGTCGGTCGCTAGAATCAAAATCCTGTCACCCGCTTTGGAAGGACATTGAAGTATGAAATCAAACTGACCCCATATTTTTCATTAAATGAAAGAGCACTGTACCTCAAATCATGTATCTATCCCGAAGGATAAACACAAGAATTGAGAATGAGGCTCGATCAAATAAACTAAGGAAAGTAGGATGTCTGTTTGGTCTGTGAAACCTTTATACTTGCCGACAAGTTCCCCTATTTAATATAAAAGATTAAATAGGGTTTATATTATGCTAGGTTCGGACATGCTTCTTATAAGGGCAAGCCCCTATATTAAATTACATCTTATATGACCAAAGTCACTTAAGAAATCCTATAAGGGCATGCCCCTATAGTTAATTACATCTTAAATGACCAAAGTCACCTAAGAAGATCTATAAGGGCAAGCCCCTATAGTTAATTACATCTTAGATGACCAAAGTCACCTAAGAAAACTTCTATAAGAGCAAGCCCCTATAGTTAATTACATCTTAAATGACCAAAGTCACTTAAGAAGACTCCCGATAAAAATCAAGAAAAATTATCTTCAAGGAATTTCAAAGGGTGGGACTCTTCAACGAAATTGGATGTAGAGGTGTGGAAGGGGATTGATTCAAATTTGGAACATTTTAGTGTAGAATCCAAAGGAAGAAGAACTAGGGGATGTCGTGGATCCAGAGGAGAACCTCGGTGACTTCCCAATCTATCCTAATGTTTGGCTTCGATTTTGAGGAGAAATATTTAGGCGTTTCATCCTGCCAATTTTATTACTTAGGGCTTACATTCGTGTGAAATGATCACACAAATAGCTTAGAATATGTGAGGGAGGTCGTGACAAACGACAACCTCGGAATCCTAAGACGAGTTAGGGCTTATATTGTATAACAGTATTAGTTAGGGCTTACATTCGTGTGAAATGATCACACAAATATCCTGAAAGATGTGAGGGCATCCTGCCAATTTTATTAGTTAGGGCTTACATTCGTGTGAAATGATAACACAAATAGCCTGGAAGATGTGAGGATTTAGGTCAGACAAACGACAACCTCGGAATCCTAAGACGAGTTAGGGCTTATATTGTATAGCAGGGCTATGTAAAGGCCTAAAGATAAGGTGTGGATTTACGTTGCATAAACAAGCAACCTCGAAGTCTTATGACTTTTTTGTTTAAGTCTAAGGAAGGAGGATTAGTTTAGCTGGTGAAGATAGGTTTCTTGTTGAAGATAGTCGTGCTACACAACAAGCTAGCTCCAAACTCCTTGCCGTGACAAGTTTCAGTTATCTAGTGTGTCAAGTTATAACATCAAATCAGGTGGCCATATGGTTGAAGTTCTTTAAATTTTATGAGGGCATATTAATGTTGATTAGAGCGATACCGGTTAGGATCCTACGGTTCCCTCGTTCCGACACCGCTATTTTCTATTAGACTCACTTAGTCTAATGAATTTACTAAACTCAACTTAATGAGTTCCATAATTTCATTTAGACCGTGGGAAGCCTCCGGTCAAGATCCCTCGGTTCCGTCGTCCCGGTATCACTATTTTCTATTGGAATCACTTAGTCCAAACATTTACTAAACTCAACTTAATGAGTTCCATAATTTCATTTAGGCCGTGGGAAGCCTCATTAGACTTACTAAACTCAACTTAATGAGTTCCATAATTTCATTTAGACCGTGGGAAGCCTCGTTAGTACTAAACTCAACTTAATGAGTTCCATAATTTCATTTAGACTGTGGGAAGCCTCGTTAGCAATCACTAAACTCAACTTAATGAGTTCCATAATTTCATTTAAACCGTGGGAAGCCTCGTTAGCAACTGCTACGATTCCCTCGTTCCGGCACCACAATTTTCTGATTAGAGCGACATCGGTTAGGATCCTATGGTTCCCTCGTTCCGGCACCACTATTTTCTATCGCGGTTAGGATCCTACGGTTCCCTTATTCTAGCACCACTATTTTCTATTGGATTCACTTAGTCCAAATGAACTTACGAACTCAACTTAATGAGTTCCATAATTTCATTTAGACCGTGGGAAGCCTCATTAGCAACCGTAATCCCTCATTCCGGTTGGTTAGGATCCTACGGTTCCCTCATTCCGGCATCACTATTTTCTATTTGATTCACTTAGTCAGGTTAGGATCCTACGGTTCCCTCGTTCCGGCATCACTATTTTCTATTGGATTCGCTTAGTCCGACGGTTCCCTTGTTCCGGCATCACTATTTTTTATTGGATTCACTTAGTCCAAATGAACTTATGAAAAGGTTACCTCCTCCGAGGGATTCCCGATCATCTGATAGAGACATCTTAATTTAGTTGCAATTTACCCCAACTTAATGAGTTCCATAATTTCATTTAAACCGTGGGAAGCCTCGTTAGCAACCGTAAACTTACTAAACCCAACTTAATGAGTTCCATAATTTCATTTAAATCGTGAGAAGCCTCACCGTAGGTTACCTCCTCCGAGGACCATAATTTCATTTAGACCGTGGGAAGCCTCGTTAGCAACCGTAGGTTACCTCCTCCGAGGACCACTATTTTCGATTGGATTCACTTAGTCCAAATGAATTTACTAAACTCAACTTAATGAGTTCTGGCCTTATGATTGAAGTTCTTTAAATTTTATGGAGGCATGTTAAAGTTGATTAGAGCGACACCATCCCTCGTTCCGGCATCACTATTTTCTATTGGATTCACTTAGTCCAAATGAACTTATCAAACGCATCTTTAAATTTTATGAGGTCATATTAAAGTTGATTAGAGCGACACCAGTTAGGATCCTACGGCTCCCTCGTTCCGGTATCACTATTTTCTATTGGATTCACTTAGTCCAAATGAACTTACTAAACCCTCGTTCCGACACCCACTATTTTCTATTGGATTCACTTAGTCCAAATGAATTTACTAAACTCAACTTAATGAGTTCTATAATTTCATTTAGACCGTGGGAAAACTCGTTAGCAACCGTAGGTTACCTCCTCCGAGGGCATATTAAAGTTGATTAGAGCGACACCGGTCAAGATCCCACGGTTCCATCGTCCCGGCACCTCATATTAAAGTTTATTAAAGTGACACCGGTCAAGATCCCACGGTTTCGTCGTCCCGGCACTAATATTTTCTATTGGAATCACTTAGTCCAAATGAATTTACTAAACTCAACTTAATGAGTTCCATTCATTTAGACCGTGGGAAGCCTCGTTAGCAACCGTAGGTTACCTCCTCCGAGGGGTTCCTGATCTTCCTCTATCGGAATCACTTAGTCCAAATGAATCTATTAGAATCACTTAGTCCAAATGAATTTACTAAACTCAACTTAATGAGTTCCATAATTTCATTTAGGGAAGCCTCGTTAGCAACCGTAGGGTTACCTCCTCCGAGGGCTCCCGATCTTCCAATAGGGGAAGCCTCGTTAGCAACCGTAGGTTACCTCCTCCGAGGGTTTCCCGATCTTCCGATAGAGAGGGAAGCCTTGTTAGCAACCGTAGGTTACCTCCTCCAAGGCGTTCCCGATTTTCCAATAGAGGCATATTACTTTAGTTGGAGCCTCGTTAGCAACCGTAGGTTACCTCCTCCGAGGGGTTCCCGATTTTCAAAGATTCACTTAGTCCAAATGAACTTATCAAACCCAACTTAATGAGTTCCATAATTTTTTTAAATCGTGAGAAGCCTCTACCTCCTCCGAGGGATTCCCGATCATCCGATAGAGACATCTTAATTTAGTTGAAGTTGTGGGATTCACTCAGTCCAAATGAACTTACTAAACCCAACTTAATCAGCTCCATAATTTCATTTAAACCGTGGGAAGCCTCGTTAGCAACCGTAGGTTTCCCTGAGTTCCATAATTTAATTTAAACCGTGGGAAGCCTTGTTAGCAACTGTAGGTTACCTCCTCTAAGGGATTCTATCCGATAGAGACATCTTAATTTAGTTGAAGTTGTGTACTAAACTCAACTTAATGAGTTCCATAATTTCATTTAAACCTTGGGAAGCCTCGTTAGCAACTTATGAAACCCAACTTAATGAGTTCCATAATTTCATTTAAACTGTGGGAAGCCTCGTTAGCAACCAAGGTTACCTCCTCCGAGGGATTCCCGATCATCTGATAGAGACATCTTAATTTAGTTGCAATTTACCCCAACTTAATGAGTTCCATAATTTCATTTAAACCGTGGGAAGCCTCGTTAGCAACCGTAAACTTACTAAACCCAACTTAATGAGTTCCATAATTTCATTTAAATCGTGAGAAGCCTCTACCTCCTCCGAGGGATTCCCGATCATCCGATAGAGACATCTTAATTAAGTTGAAGTTGTGGATTTTGTGTGATGTTTGTGAATAAATTTTGAGTTGTTTTATATCTTGAATGTTGTGGCGGTGAATTTTATCTTGGTTGATCTTAGTTTTGGTTTTGGTTATAGTTAACATGCAAGTTTATGTAGGTAAATGCAAGCATGAAACATGTAAGGAAAAGGGAGAAGAAAGACGGTACTATAAACTGGAAAAGCGTACCTGGCGAGTCTTCTCGTTTCACCACCTGAAACTTGAAAATGCATGTGAGGGCATTTATGAAGAGCAAAAAAGTAGAGTTCTGAGGGGTTTTCCTAACTCTATGTTGTATTTTGGTAAGTCCTTAAAATTTTAATTAACGATGATTTCATTAAGAGAAAAATATTGTTTAATAGGCCTATGAGGTATCCAACAAGTTAGGAGAGGGAAGCAGGTCCATGCCTCCCTCTCATCAACTAGTGAAAAGCCTCGAGTCCATTTAAACTTATAATGTTGCTTTAATGGTTCATCCTGTAAGTATTCTTAATGCTCAGTGAACATTGATGTCCTAATTAGCCCTAAGAATAGGGTAATTATCACTTATCATTCAATTTAAGAATTATGTGGGTGAAGACCCTTGAAGGGGCAAGTGAGTGTAATTTGGACACTTACTGTGGGTGAAGACCCTTAAAGAGGCAAGTTAGTGTAATTTGAACACTTAGCAAAATTTTTAAACCTAATTGGGCTTAGTGGTGTTTCAAGGATGTTTGATTTAGTTATATTTATTTCTCTAATCCTCACCTAATTGGGCTTAGTGGTGTTTCAAGGATGTTTGATTTAATTATGTTTATTTCTCTAATCCCCATTTAGTCAATTTTTTATTTAGCCTAAGTCACCGCTAAGCCCTTCAAGACCTAGGTGAGTGTCTTAATTAGAGCGTTAAGTTTTAAGTAGTCATGATTCATGATTTCAATTTTATTTGAAATTCAACATAGGGGTATTAAATTGATTAATTATTGGCTTCAAAAGTCATACCCTTAAGTCCAGGATCATTTAATTTTAATAAGCTTCCAAATTTTGATTAATTTAGAAATTTTATTAATCTTAATGAAGAAAGTGAGATTGGTTTATACTAATTAACCCATTTGTATTTCAAGCATCAAATAAATTGATTAAGATCAGAGGTTACCCATTCCCCTCCTGGAATTAAGCCTAAATGTTAATTTAGGCAAGATTTCCAAAATTACACATTTGCCCCTAAGGCTCTAACACGTCACAATTTGTCAAATTCAATTTAAATGACTTCAAAATTTTTATCCTACCTCATTCATGGGTCCATTAAGACATCATAGGAGAAAATTTGATTTTTCAAAATTTAATTTAATTAATATAATTAATTTAATGGAAAAAATAGGATTTCTCAAAGAAAATTCCTAACTTGACTAAGGTAAATTATAATCCCTTGAAATTTTTACTGGAGGTAGAACTAAAAAAGAGAAACCTTTGGATTAAATTTCACAATTTTTTGAATTCTCTCTGATTTCCTAGAATTATTTTAAGTTCTGGGTTATGTAATAAAAATAAAATATTTTAAGTGGTGAAAATTAAGTTTTGTATTTTTAAAAAATCTCCCTAAGGTCAGAGAACTTAGCGGTGCAAATTTTATATTTTTTGGATTTTTTATTAATTTATTGGAATTGTTTCAGTGAAATCTCATTTTTGGTCTTTAAAAAAATATTTTTTAAGCTTTAAAATTCAATATATTTATTTAGAAAATCAGGAAAAATACTATAATTGTTCCTAAGTGATTAGGAAACAATTTAGAACTTTTCCATGAGTTTTATTATTCTTATGATTTTTATGAATTTTTTAATTATTTAAATATTTAGAATAGGCTAAAAATCAAATTTTTATCTTAAGTATCATTTTATTTTTAAAAAATACCCATGATCACAAAGAACTGAAAAAAACTAAATTTTATAATTTTTTGAGTTATATTTTGATTTTTAAAAATCATTTAAATGTTAAGAGTGGTATTTATCTTTTAAAATCAATTTAAGTTACAAATGAACTCAAAATATTTTGAAACTTTTATGATGAGTTATCTGGATCATAAATCACAGTGGAGATAAAAAATCAAGACATTTAAATGTTTTTATTTTCCAAAATTAATTATCTTGGAGATTTAGTATTTGTAAAATTTAAGGATGTTTTAAATGACTTGACCCATGAAATTATTTGAAATGGTTTCTCTGGTCATGGTAGACCTTCCAAAATTTTCTTGGGATCTAATAACTAATATGTTAATTTCCATTACTATTTTAAGAAAATGATGTGAAATAACTTGAAAATATAGATCTCTATATGGGAACTTCATCTGACTTTAAAAAAATGAGAGAGTATTCCCCCTTACAGAGGCTACAATATGTTAAAATTTCAAGCCAAGGTGATGTGTCAATATGCATGGAGAATCAAATGATTCCAAATAGTATTTAATTAATTAAAAATATTTTATGCATCAAATGGACTTTAAAATTATCCCACATTATTCTCCTTTGTTTATTGAGCAAGCGGTATTTTTATTTTATTTTTGTGATTTTTCTACACAAAGTTATGTATTTTTGAAGTTAAGGGTATTTAAATAAATTGGAAAAAGCCCTATTTATCTATTTAAACAGTGCGTGTTGACTAGATCCTAGCCAGCTTCAAAAGCGCGCGCAGCGCGCTCTGGTTGACACCGCCGTCCACGTAGCTTGCTGACTTGGACCCCATTTTATGCCCCGAAGCACTGTCTGGCTCGATCTCCCCCGTCAATTTGATACACGCTTGATCAAACGACTCCCCGTCATCATCCTCGATAGAATGATCCCGTGCTCGTCCAGACTAAAACCTTAAGATCTCGGCCTAGACTCAACCAAATCACTTTGGGTTTGATCCTATGGACTCATCTAAGTGGGACGAACACATCCATATGGCTAAGGTATCATGAAATCAAGCTTAAGTAAATGGAGAATCAAAATAAGCTCGGGAGTTAGAGGAGTTTTATGCCTTTGCTCTGAGAAGGGAGGCTTTAATCAGAGGTGTTTTGCACATTTGTTGGGGTCCAAGGAGGCTAGGGATTGATTCCTTGGTCTTAGTGTAAAGCCTAGATATGAATTCAACCAAGCTCGATTTCAGGTGTGGTCTAGAGCTATGCTAGAGTCTCTGTGCGAAGGGAATTTGATGGGGCTTTGGCTTCCCTCACTCTTGCGAAGATGTGGGCACAAGCTATTTAAGTTCGGTGAAGTGTGGAGGTGTATTGGGTTCTGTCCTGGTTTCTGGCAGGATTTCGAGCTCAAAATTGAGCTCCGACAATGAAAATGGGTGAGGGAAAATGGTTGTGCTGCACTGAGGGGAACTTAGGGAAGCTCTGTGTGAATTTTGGGGAGGCCTCTCTGATTTCAGCACACCTCTCATGGCCGTGGGAGGTGAGTTTTTATAAAAATGGCCATGGGGTGGCTATCAGGGCATAAGTTTGGGTGCATTGTGGTGTTTAGGTGGAGGGCAGAGGAGCTCCATAGCTTGATTTGGATGAGCTGGCCTTTAGGTTTGATTTGGGAGAGGTGCCATGGGGGTGGCTCTCGGTTTTGGGCTTTTCTAGCCACTAGGCTGGTTGGCCGGCCATGGGGAAGTGGCTAGGTGCTCAGGAACCCAGAGGAATCCATCACAGCAATTTAATGCAAATGTGCTTTGATTTGGCAATGATATCTTAAGCATGTGCACTTTTGGAAATAAGATCCCTATATTACCTTTGGTCCATGGCTTGATTTAGGTGGTTTCATGGTGTTTGGACTGGTCACTAGGTCCAAATAATGGCTGTGGGGGAGGGATGGCTTTAAGGTGGTTAGGTCACATTTAGTGTATGGGTCCAAGTGGGTGCAAATGACCAAAACATGGGTTTTGGCTATGTTAGCCATGTCAATTGGCTCAATTAATTGTTGCATTTGGTGTAGATGATCACAAGGAACAACTTTGGTGAAGGATGGAAATGGTTTTGAGTTCAATTGAAAGGTCAAGTTGAAGGAATTTTGAACTTTAATCAATTTGGTCATGTTGGGCTAGGCTTGGGTCTAGCTTGGGTTAGCCTTGGGCTAAGTCCTAATTGATTAATGTAAATTCAATAGGGACCTCATGAAGAGTTTTCAACATGAATTGGATGCCAATTTGGAGGTTAAGGCAAACAGTCTAGGCTTGGGTCTAGCTTGGGTTAGCCTTGGGCTAAGTACAAATTGATTATTGTAAATAGTTGGGACCTCATGAAGAGTTTTCAACATGAATTGGATGCCAATTTGGAGGTTAAGGCAATCAATTAGGTGAAATTTAGGGACTTAGCCAATTTGGGGCTAAGTTTGGGAATTTTGGATTTATGCCAAAAGCAAATGGATTTGAGGCTTCACCAATGCCAATTGATGGTTGATTTTTGATGTATAGGAATGTTATAAAGATTTTTCAACATTAATTGAGGCCAATTGACTAGGCTATGGGTTCAATTGGGTGAGATTAAGTCATACGGTCAAAATTGGGGTTTTGACCCAAATCAAAATTGGGCTCAAATCATGGACCAATTGAGCTTGGATTTGGTTTAGTTTGGTCATATCAGAAGTTAATTTGAGTTTAGGATTGGAATTGGGGTCAATTATGATCAAATTGATGGACATTTGAGTTGGATTTGGGGAAATTTGAGTCTTTATAGGGCAATTTGGGCATTTTTGTTAAAGATGGTCAAATTGGCCAAATTGGGTCATGGGGTAGTTGAGAGAAATGAAATTAAGAATATTTGGAATTTATTGGGATTTTCTGGGAATTTTTGGAATTTTGAGCCTAAGAGGGGTATTTTGGTAAATAGGTGGTGTTTTAGGGGTAAAAGGCCAAGATAGGTATTTTGGTAGATTTGAGCTACCAATCATCACCAATAAGCCATGGACCAATGGAAACCCCATTTTGGGTCCTCTATGTAGTGGTTCTAGCTAGACCATAGCCCTAGGGCTAGTAGGTTTAGGGGACCATCTACATGAGTATCCCAAAAGATCAAGGGATCTAGGCTAGAAATTTGAGTTCAGGGTTGTGAGTGATTGTGAGTGTAGATGAGTTTAGTGAATGCCTTAGCTCCAGACCAACACCCAGGTCAACCCTAATGTCTAGCAATCCTAAGGGTGACTCATCCTGAGTTTCCCCCGCAGTCACCCCACCTACTAAGTGTTTAGAGGTTAGGACCAATATGTGGAACTTCAAGCTGAGTGGAGAAGGGTTTGGAATTTCTAGTGGTGAGGGTTTCATGTTTAGTTTTCTAGGAATAATCAACAGGAAAAGTCAGGCTACTAAAGAGGAAAAACTAAACCTCAACAAAAAATGAGGTCAATAATGGCCAAAAAGAGAGAGCTTGAATTTCCTCAGGGAGACTCTGTAAAGTTTCTTCCAAAGCTTCCTAGGGACCTCTTGAGCTTAAAAAAACCTTCCCTAGCCACTCAAAGCCATTGCTCGAGTTCAATTTTGAGGCTCAATTTCAAGGATGAAACATGGCATCCTCCAAAACTCCACTAAATTCAAATTAATTGCACCCACATCATGCCAACATCAAGAGAGGAAGATCCCCTACAAAAGCCCCATCATCGGGCCACCCTAAGGTGGATTTCGAGCAAACCCCCAAATCAGCCTTGGTCGAATTCGGGTCTAGGCATTTCACCAGGACAAGAGGCTCCGTCCCTATGTACACAAAGCTTCTACAAGCATCCAATCGAGGCTACCTCTCTTGGACCAAGGTATTGAAAGTTAACCCTAAACCGAGTTTCTTTTAATTATTCATGAATAAAAAGTTAATATAAGGGTTCATCAACCGTACAAATGTGTTTGGCTAGTCAAGACAAGCATTTTAAAAAAAAATTGCACTCTTTGAGAATCGAGTGAGATATTAGTATTTTAAAATAGACGGTTTTCAGGTCCAGTTCATTTGGGACGATGACCCCAGTGACTGTGACATCGAGCGTGTATCGATTGTGCGGCGACGGAGCACGGTCTGATAAGGGCGGAGATGAGCTAGCTGGTAGTGCCTAATCAAGCAACGACACATGGTCTGTTCGACCCGTACGAGGTTGACATGGATAAGTAGAAAAATAGGGTTTTTTCTTATTTATTTAATCCCCAAAACATCAAAAATACATAACTTTGTGTAGAAAAATGATAAAAATACCCACTTGCTCAGTAAATAGAGGAGAACATTTTGGATTAAAATCTATGTCAATTTGATGAATGTTTTAGTTTTAAAAAAATTAATAAGTTTTAGGAGTATTTTAACTCTCCATGCATGTAGAATTATCACCATAGCTTGAATTTTGAGCAAGTTGTAGTCTCTATCAAGGAGAACATTCTTTGATTTTTCCAAGTCAGAGGATGTCCCTAGATAGGGATACATATTTTTCAAGTTTATACACATTATTTGTTTAAATTAATCATAAAAATTAGTATTTTGCTTATAAATATCCAAGAAAATTTTTGAAGATTTACTATGATCAGAGAACCCTTAAGAAAAATTTTCACGAGTCAAGTCATTTAAAATGCACCTAATCTTCACAAACCCTAAATCACTAAAATAATTAAATTTGGAAAAAACAAACAGCAAAATGACTGATTTTTTATCTCCACTGTTATTTAAGATCTAGAGAACTCCACAAAAAAATTTCAAAGCATTTTGAGTCCATTTGATGGCATAAATTAATTTTTCATGTTAAATATCTTTTCTCGCACTTAAATGATTTTTTAAAAATCAAAATTTAACTCAAAATTTTATAAAGACTTATTTTTTGAGCTCTCTGTGATTAGAGGTATTTTCTAAAAATAAAATAATATTTAAAATAAAAAATTTGATTTTTAGCCTATTTTAAATATTTAAATAATTAAAAATCCCTAAAAATCACAAAAATAATAAAACTTATGAAAATATTCTAAATTAATTCTTAAGCACTCAGGAATAATTATAATATTTTTTTTATTTTCTAAATAAAGAAACTGAATTTCAAATTTTAAAAATAATTTTTAAAGGCTAAAAATGAGTTTTCACTAAAAATAATTCCAATAAATCAAATAAAATTTAGAAAAATATAAAATCTTCTCCTTTGAATTCTATGATCTTATGAGGACTTTTTAAAAAAACAAAACTTAATTTTCCCCATTTGAAATATTTTATATTTGATAAATATCCCATAAATTAAAATAATTCTTAAAACTCAGATAAAATTCAACAAATCATTAAATTTGGTCTAAAGTCTTCTCTAGTCTAGGCCTACCTCCAGTAAAAATTTCAAGTGATTAGAAATTACCTTTGTCAAGTTAGGATTTTTCTTTGAAAAATTATATTTTTGCTTGAAAATAATTATATAAATTAAATTTAATATTAAAAAATCACATTTTCTCCTCTGATGTCTTAATTGACCTATGAATGAGGTACGATAAAAATTTCAAAGTCATTTAAAATGAATTTGACAAATTATGAAGTGTTAGAGCCTTAGGGGTAAATGTGTAATTTTGGAAATTTTGCCATAATTAACATTTAGGCTTAAGCCAATGAGGGAAATGGGTAATCTCTGATCTTAATTTGGATGTTTGAAACACAAGGGGTTAATTGGTAGAAACTAACCTCACTTTCTTAATTTAAAAAGATAAGTTAATAAATTTCTAAAATATTACAATTTGGAAGTTTATTAAAATAAAATGAACCCAAGACTTAGGAGTATGACTTTTGAAGTCAATAATTAATCAATTTAATACCGCTATTTGATTTTCAAAGAAAATTCAAATCATGAATCATGACCACCTAAAGCCTAACATTTTCAAAACTAATTAAGACACTCACGTAGGTTTTAAGGCCTTAGTAGTGACTTAGGCTAAATCAAGTTTCATTTAAATGAGTAAAAAAGTAAATATCAATTGAAAATTAGAACATCTTTCAAACACTACAAGCCCAATTAGGACCAAAATTTGGCTAAGTTTTCCGATAACACTAACTTACCTTTTTAAGAGTCTTCACCTACATAATATTCAAAATCAAATCACATATGATAATTACTCTATTCTTAGGGATAGTTGATACATCAATGTTCATTAAGCATTAGGGTGTTTTATAGGATGAATAATTAAATAACATAATAAGTTTAAAAGAACTCAGGATTTTCCACCAGGCAGCGAGAGAGTAGCACAGACCTGTTTCTTCCTCTAGATCTGTTGGATACCTCGAAGATCTACTAAACATAATATGTTTTGCTTGGCAAAATCATCCTTAAGTAAACTTCTAAGGACCCACAAAGACATGACATAGGGTTAAGAAAACTACAAAATCCTTACTTTTTTTTCCTCTACATGAACTACCCTCACAAGCATTTTAAGTTTCAGGGTGGTGGAACGAGAAGGCTCGTGAGGTACGCTTTTACAGTTTTCAGTGTCGTCTTTCTTGTAGTTTTATGCTTACACAAATTCGTATGCTAAACAACGATGTCACCCTACATCAAAACCAAAAATAAAATCAACCAAACTAAAATTCGCCGCCACAACATTCAAATTATAAAACAGCTTAAAATTTAATCACAAACATCACACAAAACAACAATTACAACAAAATTAAGATGTCTCTATCACATGTTTGGGAATTCCTCAGAGGAGGTAACCTATGGTTGCTAACGAGGCTTCCCACGATCTAAAGGAAATTATTGAATTCATTAAGTTGATTTTAGTAAGTTCATTTAGACTAAGTGAATTCAACAAAAAATAGTGGTGCCGGAACGAGAGAACTGTACGATCCTAACGAGTGTCGCTTTAATCAACTTTAATATGCCCTAGTAAAATTTAAAGAACTTCAACCATAGGGCCACCTGATTTAACATCATAATTTGATACGCTAGAGAACTTGAACTCGTCGCGGCAAGGAGCTTGGAGCTAGCATGGTGGGCAACACGACCATCTTCAACAGCAAAACATGTCTTCCCTAGCTAAACCAATCTTCCTTCCTTAGATATAAGCAACAAAGCCATAGGACTTCGAGGTTTCTTGCTTATGCAACGTAAATCCTCACTTTATCTTTAGGCCTTTATACAGCACTACTATACAATATAAGCCCTAACTCGTCTTAGGATTCTGAGGTTGTCGTCCGTCACGACCTAAATCCTCACATCTTCCAAGCTATTTGTGTGATAGTTTCACACAAATGTAAGCCCTGAATAGTAAAATTGGTAGGATGAAACACCTAAATATTTCTCCTCAGAAATGAAGCCAAACATTAGGATAACTTGGGAAGTCACTGAGGTTCTCCTCTGGATCCATGATATCCCCTATTTGTTCCTCCTTTGGACTCTGTGACAAAATGTTCCAAATTTGAACCAATCCCATTTCACACCTCTACGTTTGATTTCATTGAAAAGTCCTACCATTTGAAACTCCTTGAAGATAATATTTCATGATTTTTATTGAGAGTCTTCTTAGGTGACTTTGGTCATTTAAGATGTAATTAATAATAGGGGCTTGCCTTTATAGGAAGCATGTCCGAACCCAACTTAATATAAACCCTTTTTAAATCCTCATACTAAAAAGGGGAACTTGTCAACAAATATAAAGGTTTCACGAACCAAACAGACGTCATATATTCCTTAGTTTGTTTGATCGAGCCTCATCCTCAAGTCTTGTGTTTATCCTTCGCGATAGATACAGGATTTGAGGTACAATGCTCTTTCACTTAAACTATGAAAAATATGGGGTCGGTTTCATTTCATATTTTTCTAAAACTAAATATATAGGTAAATTAAAAGGTCCTTCCAAAGCAGGCGATGAGATTTCAATTCCGGTGACCGACAACTTCTTACGGGCAAGTCCAATTAAAAATAGTGTCGACAATAATCTCAGGATGAATCCCTTAAAGTGTGCCTTCAATGCACCTCCGGGAAATTTCTAGAATTCGTTTTTCATCATCGGGGAATCAAGATCGACACAATTAAGATTCAAGTTACCTTGGAAATGCCTCCTCCCAAAACCTTCAAACAACTAAGCTCCTTCCAAGGAAAATTTGCATATCTGAGATGCTTTATTTCTAATCTCTCAAGTAGAAGTCAACCCTTCTTGGCATTAATTAAAAAGGATGTCATATTCATTCGGGAAGAGAAATGTCAGCGGGCCTTTGAGGATGTTAAAAAATACTTAATGACACCGTCAATTGTGGCTGCCCCTATCTCTGAAAAATAGCTGATACTTTATACAGCGGCCTTAAACGACTCTCTTAGAACCCTGCTAGCTCAGGTTAATGAGTAGGGTAAGGAAGAAGCACTCTACTGCTTGATTCACCTTCTAATACCAATGGAAGTAAAGTATCCACCTATTGAGAAGCATTGCCTAACTTTATTTTTTGCCCCTCAAAAGCTTAGGCATTGCATGCTTTCTCCTAAAATTACCCTTATTTTGAAAGTTAATCCATTACAATATTTGATGACCCGACCAACACTTTCTGAACGTCTGGCAAGATGGTCAATGTTTTTATTGCAATTTGATATAACTTTTGTTCCCCTTCACGCTATCTAAGGACAAGTTTTAGCAGATTTTCTCACAGCGCACTGACTTCCAACTATGTCCCACTTAATGATGAATTGCCAGATTAGTAGATACTGCATGTAGATCCGTCCAGTGGCAGACATTGGGAAATGTACTTCGATGGAGCTTCATCAGCCAGAAAATTCAAGGGATCAGGAATGGTTATACCGGGTAAAGTAGGGATTGGTTTAATTTTCATCATGCCAGGTATACTGAGATTCTACTATGACCTAATAGAATCGTGCACCAATAATGAAGTAGAATATGAAGCACTAATTAATAGATTAGAGTTGACAACCTCAATCAATATAAACATTGACATTTATAGTGACTCACAACTCATCATTGAACAAGTTGTCAGACAATAGAAGATTTTAAAGCCAAGACTAGCAGAATAACACTGATATGTAATGAAGCTGCTCAACAAATCCTTAGTGTGATTCTTTATCAAATTCCTTAAGGCGATAATGCCGATGCCGATACTTTAGCAATACTTGCTAAGGAATTGGTGTATCCCCCATAGGAACCCATTGACATTACAGTACAAGGAAGACGAGTTTTATCTCAGATCGAACTCTATAATTTGTATAAACTCAAAAAAAAAGAAGGAACGATGATTGCAGTTGCTGACTAACGAAGACTGGCGTAAGTCATTGATAGAATATTTGCAAAATGAAAAGCTGCCAGAAGACAAGTTTGAAGCATACCATATCACAAGAAGATATATGCCATATGCTCTTGTAGTTGATGACCTCTATAAAAGATCATTCAATCAAATATGACTGTAATGTCTAAGCAGAGCAGAAGCAAAAAATATTGTTAAAGAAGTGCATGTCAGAGTGTGTGGAGCTCACAAGTCGGGGCCAAAAATGAAATTGAAGAACAAAATACTCAGATATTATTGGCTAGCAATGATGTTCAATTGCATAGATATAGCTAGAAGGTGATAACTTTTTCAAGTGCAAGCGGTGGTCTTACAGCAAGCTCCAAATGTGCTACACCCAACTCTTGCTCGTGGCTAGTCAAGTGTTGGGGTACGGACATAATAGGTCTTATAGACCCTCCATACTCTAAGGTACATAGATTTATTTTTACCACTATGAATTATTTGTCCAAGTGGGTCGAGGGAATGTCGTTACGAGAGGTTACAGTGCAACACGTCCTTTATTTTTACCCCGATAGTCACAAATGATTACCATGACAGAATTTGACAAGATGAGTAAAGTAAAGAAAAGAGTTTGAATTCTATGAAGAAGTTCAAGGAAAATTTGACAATATACTGGAAGGCAGATACATTTAAAATATATAGTATTTTGAGACACATTTTTATACTTATTTTTGAGATATTGTGCTTTAATGGAGGGTATTCTTTTATTTTTCTTGCAGATACATGTAAAAAGGATGAAAAAAGCTTGAAGGAGTGAAAAAGGATCAAATTTGGAGCAAAAAAGTGAAAAATGTGCAAATGAGTTTTGGCGCCTAACCACTAGATCCGATTAAACAGATAAGGCCATGCCTAAGCGCCAGAGGTCCTGTGCTTAAGTGCTAGTGGCAGTTACTAGAGAGAAAAGTCACTTTTTACAAATTTTGAAGTGGTTTTTGAGGCACTCATTGGCTTAATAGGAGGTTATAAACACCATGGATGAAAATTATCACGAAAGGATGCATCTCTTAGGGAAATACATGAAATCTAGACATATTTTGAAGAGTTTCCAAGGCACCTTTCGGAAAACTATAAAAGAAAGATGAGAGGACTCTGAAAAGGGTCCTAAAAGTGTTGGAGAGTTTTGAAAGTTCACATTTGGGGGGTTTGGAGAGATTTTCAGGCACCACTTTTACTTTTATTTTATCCTTTTTGTTATTTTATTTTAAGTGATTGTAAAGAGAATAGATTCAAAGGAACTTCAAGAGTTGGGTGGAGAACTTGAGATAAGTTTTTATCTTTTTCTTTTTGAGACTATTTTTGGGTTTAACGAAGAATTGTTGTTGGTTGACAATGACTTCTACTTTTAAACTAAAGTGTGGTTTTATTTTCTCCATGGATTTTGAGTAGTTTTTTTAATCTTTCTTCTTAAAGTGATAAGTAATTAAGTTTTGGATGGAAATTGTGGGGAGTAATGATCTTTAATTTTTGAAGAAGTTGTGAAGATTTAAATCCATGCACTTCATTTACTTCTTGATTTGGTCAATCCATATGTTAAAATTTGTTGTGAGAACATGTATAAATCGGGCTAGTATTGTCTCTGTCAACAATTGAAAAGAATCACATGAGGTTGTATGAATGATAATGTAGTTCATATGATTGGGTGCAAATAAATAAAGAAATATTCATTAAATGGTATAGAGTTAAAGGACTTTAAAATGACAGGTTAAAGCCCCCAACATGGTTTATTATTTTAGGTTCTGATACGATATGTTAGTTCCTAGGTGGAGGGAATCGAGGGAACTCTAGAGTGAGAGCTAGTATCATCCCTACCAAGCCGGTCTTCAGAACTATTCAAACTTTAAATTAGTCAATATTCTTTATAGCAACTCTAGTAAGGGTAAAGAATATTATTGCTTATATTTGGCACAACACAATTTGCATACTTCGACAACATAATTCCTATACTTATTACTTATTCATGATAAGAAGAAAAATATTTTCTTTATTAAGTGCTTTTCATCTACAAAACTCTAGTTATCTTTTTACGTTGTTACTATTTTGTCAAAATATTAAAAATACCATAAATATTTTAATTTTTACTACTGCAAAATATATTTAGTTTAAGTAATTTCCTTCTTAAAAATAGAATGTTTTCTAAAAGTGCATATTGTATAAATTCCCTGTGGGTTCGATATTCAGATTTTAATCAAAAAGTCCTATATTACTTGATAACGATAAGCATACTTGCATAGTATCCCAATATATATATATATATA